>KL280179.1:47701-61518 GCA_000699545.1 Podiceps cristatus | reverse complement strand
AACTGTACATTTGTCACTGCAAATTGAACAAGTTACTGCCGGAGTTAAAGCAGAACCCAAGCTTTAACCTCACCCACAAAAATTGATACAAAGCACGTCCAAAATCAATGCAGAAGTTTCTGTGCAATGACAGAACAAAATTAAATTAAAATGCATACAACTTTGAGTTACTCTGCAATGGAGAAATACCCTGTTGTTAAGCAGAGCACAAGAATCTCAGATCAGGTTCCAATATTTGAGTATTTTGATCAAGATGGATCAAAATTTTTATTTTTTCCAGTTACATAAAGTAAAAATTAAGTAATTTTTCAGTTTTAAGAATAAAACAACCTTGTTATGAATCACTGACAATAGAAGAAAAGTTAAACAAAAATTTAATTTGAGAATACTTACATATCTATGGAAAACAAGGACGTTAAAAATAACATGTATATAAACTTAGGTACCCATTTAAAGGGGCCATGATCTTGATTTTTTTATACTTTCTTTGTGTTAGGCACTTTCTAAATTTGAAAGACTATGCAAACTGTAGTTGCACTAAAATATAGCATTCATAATGTAAATAAGTGCAAAACTGCAATGACACATGTTTAACATTTCAGAGCCTCAGCCTTGAAGCGTTCCTTTCTGGCCTGAGGGCCCTGGTCTTCCACATTAGCAATCCTGCATTTGGTTAACGATCTGCTGCAGTTTGTTCCTCAGCTGCACAACTTTTAACAATTACAACAAACACAAACCCAAATAGCATTTTTGGCTTTAAGATCCTCAGAAATACATTTTGTAACAAACATCATCTTCCTTCCTTTGGTCTCACCCTGAAGGCCAGATTACAGGTGACAAGAGATCCTTCAAGGATAGGGGGGAAAGCGGAATGTCTGTTCCAGTTACCCAAACACTGCAGAGAATAGGAATGCCTGAATTCAAAGAAGTATTTAAATGAAGATTTTTTCACTTTGGAAAACAATCATTAAATATAGTCCTTTATGGGAAAAAACGGTAAGAATGTTCACTGTGGCCTTAGTGTCATCAAGTGAAGTGAATACTAAAACCGCCACTGATGTCAGCAATACAAGATGAAGACTAGATGCCAATCTGAGAAATTAATTTTAAGTATAATTATGTCAAGGAATAACATGAGAACTAAGTAAGATCTGATAAGTGTCTATGATTAATGACTCTTGCCTTTTGAATCTTCATATAAAAGACCATCTGGTGCACGAAACATACTACCAGATTTTCCACATAAACCAAAGGAGGCAAATCTGCTACATAAGGTATTTTGGTTATTATTCTTACTGAATATTGGAACAAAATTAATCCAAGTCATATCCAGTAAAAACAACACCACTAGATTAAATGTTCCCTATTTAAGCCCTGAAGCTTACCAGGGAAAGAATTTTAAAAGAACGTAATACACTTGAAAAATTTTTGTTCATTTCAGAGATTTCATCATTCTGGCCTGCTCTCAGCAGTTACCTAAACAGAATCTTATCATAACACTAGCTTGTTTGAGATCTGTTCTCTACGTAATTATTTCACAGAAAAAAGAGAATAGAACCTCTAACAGCAAATACTGTTGATGGTACACTTGTGTTCAAAATATCTTTGACCTACTAAGGAACCTCGTTCACTTTTTTTATATTACACTTGAATAATACAAATTCAACTTCTTATACACACAAACATAGCAGAAACCCTTCAATCTACATCTTTGTCATCTTGCTTTGGTGAGGGTTCTGTTACTCACTCTACTGCATGCTCTGAACATTCCCTGATGATGCGAACATTTTGTGAATGGGAAAATTATTGTATCAGCTATAATTTAATTTGATGTCCAAGAATTTTAGATTACAAACAAAAATAAAATCCAGGAAATATATCTGTATTTAAGCAAAACTGTAAATTTAACATACACAAAGAAATGCCCCAAGGCACAACAGAGAAGGCAGCATGATGCATTAAGGCATCAGTCAAAAAACTGTATTGGAAGATCACAAAACTATTGTGACAATATTTTTATATTATTTATGTCAGCAGCGTACAGCAGAACCTACAAAGAACAAGATGGCCTTTCACAATGCTGTTATAGAAAGTACTGGAATTTAGAAAGAAACTTAACAGTTAATAAGAATAGTGAATTCTATATGGCTATAAAGAAATAGTTATTACAGTGCAGTAATCCTACCTCCAAGTTCAAAATCACTATGTAGAGGAAAATATGAAAAGACTCTCTCATACAAGAATAAATGAATATACCAAGAGCACATATGTATAAAAAAGGTGCCAAAAATGGAGAAGAATGATGAACTAGAAATAAATTTACAAGTTTCAAAACAGCGCGAAGGGTAAAGATACTACCATAAAAGCAATGTTGAACTATATAGGCATAGTCTCATCGAGTTAAACATGTGTGTTTTAAAGGACTGTACTTGGAGGCAGTATAAAAGGTACTTCGGCTTAAAAATGATTTTAACAACTGATAAATGTCTTCAACATTTATTGGTTGTAACGGAGAGGCATAATGAAAACAATAAAAAAGGATATAAAGTGAAGACAAAAAACTAGAAACGGGTTTTACTCTTTCTCTGAGAAATATGAGATCACTGAGTAAGTTCTATGAGTGCTCTCAGGTCAAAAAGTTAACAAATACTTTTAAAAGACAAATTTTAAAATATCACAGTAATGTAGTGTGTTTCTTCCACATACATTTTGCACTATCAAAGAAACAAGCAGTTGGAGATGCACACTAGCTGAAAGCTGTGGGAACCTCTGCGAGTGTCCACCAGTGTAGGTAGCCAAGGACATCTGGAGAGTATCTCATGTACAGAACTACGCTACACAACATGCAAAGGGATCAGTGCAGGAAAAGCACAGGTGGCTTTCCTAACGTGATTATTTTTTATTTTGGGGTGGATTAGTGTATGTTCTTTTTGTCTTCCCCCAGACATAGTCTTTTCTCCAAGCTAATTGGTGAATATGTAGTATCTATTAAAACTACGTTACTGTAAATGTACAAAAAAAAAAATCAAATTATTATTTTTCATGTCAGGTTGAACTATAACCCAGGAACTCAGTCTGAGAAAAGGAAAGCCTGTAACTACAGGGGAATATCAGAACTACAGAAGGGAAGTAATGCAGCTTCTTGTGTAGACCACTTCCCTCTCTAATTTGGGAAAAATGAAATGAATCTCTCTTCCTAGAATAGCAGCAATCCTCTTAGTTACCACTAGTCTCACATTTTTTCCCAAGTTGCAATTTGAATGCAAGTTTTCAGTGTACTACAATACTTACTTGTTAAAGACCAATTACCATAGCTAAATTTACTGAGTAAAGGACTGCATAATAAGTTTACAAAATTAAATGAAAGAAGCTATTCCTCATTTTAGAATGCAACCTCCAAATTTGAAAAGATAATTTTGAAAGGTATCTTTTAACGCAACCATCTAATTACACCAATTACAAGAAAACTTTCGAAGGGGTTATAACAGCAGGTATCCTTAACGAGCTCGCTTTTCACATGAGGAGGATGATGGGAAGCTAAAAGAAATTAAGATACTGTTTTAATAAAGGATTAACACTATTTTACAACTTCCCATCACAGTAAGTCATGTCTGTGATGTTATATAAGTATTATATCATGCCAGTATTTCTTTTAAGAAAGTATTGCTCTAGCCAGCTATTCTTAGCAAGGTTTCTGGAATCACAAAGACTGTGCCAGGAGCCCAGTTTAAAGGATGCTGAGAGACAGTTTAAAAGGAAAAAGAGAAATAAAACTCAGCAAAACCCAGGTCAATATGATCAAAGTGATCAATATGATCACTGACATAGAGAACACATCAAATGCAAGGTCATTTAATTTCAGTGGCTATACCAATGACTGAAGGATCTAGCCATCCTGGGCTACCTCACCACTCCAGTGAAAGCCACTACTGCTGTGCAGTAGCCTCATGGCCAGGTAAGCTACCAGGTATCCATGGAATTTACTGAGGGCAACCCAGAATTTACTCTAAAATGTAAAATTACACATAACAAGCAGTTTAGCTGGGATAACATGTAACTCACTGAGCTAGTTACTTGTTGGGTCAAAGGCAAAATTTGCATAGTGTCAGCAACAGATTCTCATCTTCAACGTGTCCAACTATGACAGAAACACTATTCATCAAACCTAATACTTTTATTGACAGTACAGTCAAGAAGTCTAGAAATAGAAACACAGCAAACATTAAGAAAATGTATTATACGTTGTGATTATGTAACTGGTTCAAAAGGATTTCTCTATGTGTGGAATTACCTGTATTCTCTAGAAAATTAAAGCTCTTAGCAGATATATAAAATACTTTTCCATGAGAAATAATGAGTAATCCAAACAAGTAACTATAAAACAAATGTTTTGCCTAGTAAAAAATCAATTTCTATAAAATTCTAGTGTTTTACTTCATAATACCATTTGGTTTCAACATCCATGTGTCATATATAATGCAATGCCTTTCACTCTTTATATCTTTCCATACATCTTTTTTGATGAGCTAGTAAACCAGCTTTCTCTGCTATCTTCTCAGAAAAAAAAGTCAGCAAATATGCACCGTTCTTGAGCAAGTAAATCTTCATAATTTCACATATGAAATTAACACAGTCAAAAGGAAAATTCACCTGTACATGTAAGTCAACAAACCTAGAGCATCTATTAAATTCCATGAAACACAGTGGTGTGACGTAAAACAAAGCTTATTAGAAATTCTTGAATCTTTTGCTGCTCCTACACAAAAAGGTAAACCTCAATAAGTGAAAAACACAGCTTTATGAACAAATGAGGACATACAAAAATGTACCAGAAAGCAAAGAACTTATTGACAGAATAAACATGAAACTGTATATGAATTTATAGAATTTCCATTTAAGGAAATCCTTAAATTCCTGTAGATTATAGCAATCAACGAAATATGCATAAGATTCTCAGCTGCTCCAAATGAATTTAAGTACACGCATTCACTTATATAAAGCACTCATAATGGAGAGCAGAACATTAACCACCAATTGACTCTTCTGGGTAATGCTTCATTGATTACTTAACTTTCAGATCCAGTAAATGTAATTTCTTTGGTTAAATTATTTCTAGAGCTTTACATCAGTATGAAAAAACTGATCTCCAAATTTGTTAGGAGAACCAGCAAAATATATTTCAAGCTCAATTATTTGTTGAACAGTAGAGTCTTAGACTAAATGGCATGGGCCTGATCTCAAAGAATGTGACAGACTTCCTGACAAACTACAGTAAATGTCTTAATGTCTCAATTTCCTAATAACATTTTCTTAATATGATCTAGCAGTTAGACACAGTGCTGACAGACACAAAACAAATAAACCGGTAAGTTGCCTGCTGAAGTTCACTGATGCCCTCAGAAGTTGTTCTAAAGCATGCATCTGTCTCAACGGAAATGCTGGTATGCTTAATAAAACTGTGAAGGCCAAGAAAGAATCTATAGTCCCAAGACATAGAAAATATTACATAGTTTAATGAAAAGCACTCAGCACAGTAACAAGAACTGCCAAGAAGTGAAAGCTGAAAAGATTTTCTTTCCTTCCTTCTCGTGTATTTAAATTACATAGTGGAGGAGCCTGCATGATTTAGCCTTAGAACTGAAATCTATTCAATGACTCAGTAGTTTAAACCATAGAGAGATTAGTGGAATACAACAGACTGCAGAGGACAGGGCAGGCCCATGTCTGTAAACTTGAAGTAAAACAACAGACTACAAAAACTATTAAATCAACCTTAACTTCGTAATAGAGATTTCAACATCTACAACTTGTCTCAATATCACTTGCTTCTTCCTACCTCAAATATAAATGCTTAAAATATTTATTTATCCATGCAAGCTTTTTTACAGCCTCACTAGTGAACTGCTACAGTTCTCCTAGACTAAATCCTGATATAAGCAATTATTTTCTATAATTGTTTTTGCTTAGTTCATGTCATTTGGGAATTAGTGTAAACTAAATTAACAAAGATACAGTTATACAAGACTGTGTTGAAGCAGAGCATAGCTATACGTATGATACTGTTGTAACTAGTTATCTTGTAAAAATGGAAGTATTTATTCCATTTGGTTTTCACAGGATTAATACACTTACTACATAAAAAGCCCTTCTAAACAGTCACAAGACTTTTTAATGAATTGTGTCTTTGTCATTAGCTTTAGCAGATTATACTAGAAAAGGTGTTTGCAGTCCTTTACTAACATGAAAACTTTCAAAAGTAATGATTTTGTTATCCAAAACCAAACTCAAAATTAGTACCTTCCAAGATGACTTCTTCAGATTTTTAGATATCTCCCTTAATCTGAAGACTTCAAATGCAACTAATTCCTTATCTAAAAGTACACAGTAAAAATTAACAGTTTGCTTTCTTTCCCTTCCTTACAGTGCCACAGCCACCTGTACTGTGATTAAGGTTTAAAATGGAATTAGGGCCAACTTTGTCAATAATACTGTTCACATAGTAAGAAAACAAAACAACTGTGAAAATAAAACATGTCAGCCTTGCTTTCAGCAGAGTTGGACTAAATGACCAGCACAGTCCCTTCCAACCCAACTGAATCCAGGATTGTTACATGGCAGTTTAGCATTTTACTTTACAATCCATTAAGTATCCCTTAAATAGTGAAGGAAAAACTAGTCATGTTAGTCCACACGTGTTAGATCTACTGGAAATAGGAAGTATTCTAGACACAAGAAATGCAGATCCTGGCTATGGAATGGAGTTCTGCTTTCCTAAAGGCAAGGGCTCTGAAAACATAAGAAGGGAGACTAAAACCAAATGTTACCTGCAAGTTTTTAGAAGGGGGAGGTGGCAAAACCAGGTCCTCCTGTGTAAATCACCGATGACACCAATCTATCTATCACACTATCTTTTCAATGTTTTTAAAGACACAGACAGACCACGGAGCGTCTAGAAGAGACCTATAAAATTATTTCAGGCTTGATTAGTGAGACCAGGAGGAAGAGCTTTAGATCAGAAATGCATAACTTCAGTACAGTGAGAACTGAGAGGTGACTTGACTGTAGTAGACACGCAAGCATCTCCAAAGGGGAAATACATCAGTTTTTGAAGACTTCAATCCAGCAGAAAAAAAAGGCATAAAAAGAACAGTTACTCCTTGATGACAGACAAACTCAAAATAAGTCACCCCCCTTTGCTGTAAGCATCACTGACCACTGGAAGGAAAAAGCTGTGCATGTGGATGATAGTCCTAAGGCATCCTCCGAAGGCTGTACATTAGCACTGCTGCCTTTCATCTACTCAGCTTAAAATAGACAACTGGGTTTAAGCAAAAGGCATCTTATAAGGACGTCAGACTATAGCTAGAGGACTCCACTGATGTTAAGCTTTGCAATTCTATGAGCTGCCTTACTTTCCCAAACAACATGCTCTTATTGCCCTCCTGTCTTAAAATTTGATGTGGTATCATCCATGCAATCACTCTACTTTTTTTTTTTTTTTTTGGCTCTTAAGCTTTCCCTTTCCTGTAAGATCTTAGTCCCTCTGTATTCAGCCACATGCATCTCTTCTCTCATGACCTTTGCTGCTTTTGACCTGCTAGTTATGCCAGCCAACCTGTGTCCTTTTTCTTCAAGAAACATTTAAAAGAAGTCCTTCATTTGACTGGACCCCTCCCCTGTCAAATCTCCCCACTATCACAATACCTATGGTGAGGTGTTTGCTGTTTGATCCATTTTTGTCCTACTCCAAGTAGACATAAAGCACACGTGCTTACTTTCTCCTCACAGCAATTATTATCTGTCTGAAGGTTATCATCTATCTCCTGAACTTTTCTCTATAGAAAGTGCTTGAAGTTGGACAGTGAGCAATGACAAGACTCAGAGGATTACTGCATGGCTTTTGCATACGACTGATTTATTTTTATCTCTCAGTAAAACAGCAAACCTATGACCACAACATGGCATACTTAACCAACAGACAGCTTATGATGCACTGTAACCAACAAGTGCTTATCTGCAGGCTGTTTCTCACCAATCCTCCCACGCTGACGTAAAAAGTGATGTAATTTTCTGCCCACTAGTATCAGAAAACTGTTACTTTCATGACTCCATCAATTTTGTTATTGTAGCTATTACTGAGAAATAAAATATTATAATACTAACCTTATTCTACCATCAAACAAGCAGCTGTAACTTCCATTCATTGTGGCGGATGAAAGTAATGGAACAAGCAATTTTGTTTCCCATCTTAAAAAATGTAGTGAATTTCCAAACTATGCAAATATTGGGGTTTGGTTTTGTTTGTGACACTCAACATACTTGCAGTTCTTTAACTTTCAGTCATATGAGAGAGAGGTCAAATATGCAGAAACATAGTCTGCAAGTGTCTGATGTAAGTCAAATAAAATGTAAATGTAAAACTACCATTTTCAGGCTCTTTACGTGGCTTATGAAATAACACAAAGAAATGTTTTTTAAAAGATATAACATTTTATATATAAAAAGAAATATTTTTAAAAGAACGTATTTTTGCCAAAGTGAGCATGTTAAATGCTGAATCTATGCACAAAATTTTGGATAAAATTATTTCATATTTCTGTGACTAAAATGTTTATGAATTTATATTGAGTTTATCCAAATGTTTTAGCCAATCAGTTGGTAGCTTTCGCAAAATTGGTATTCTCAAAATAAAAACTATCAACATTTCATTCCGAAGCTGATCTATATTTGTTCTTTTTATATCATGTAATTCCACATAGACAAAACGACAATTTTTTTCTCTTGATGTTGATGCGTTTAAGCTGTTGGACATGACATTTGTTTCCTTTGCAGAAAAAAAAAAAAAAAAAGTATAATATTTTTTGTTTTGGGGAGCAAATACAAATCAGTTACAGACACAGTTCTAGTTGTATCTCTGCATACAGGAATTTTAAATATATTTTAGTTTTTCCCTGTTGCCTTTTTTAAACTAATTCACTCTATATATGGTTATCAAAAACTCCTGAAGTTTTTTTCTCCTTGAATACTAAGCTTGAATGTGAAATCCTACCACCATCTTCAAGACAACCAATACCTGAAGCTAGTACCTCTTTCTCTTTTGTGTTCCATGCACGTATCTGAATGATTTGTTGAAGGCTTTTAGAAGGTTTTACATTCACAAATCCTTTACCTATCAGGTAGACAAGAATTATGTGATTTAATTTAATGCTTCTACTTCATGGCAGTTACAGAACGGCATAGTATGAAGATCTGAAACCTGGAAGAAAATTCTACTTTTAATGTTTGTTTTCCCTCTCAAATTGAAGACACTATTAAGCTTTAATAATAACAAAACTACTTCATGTTGCTTTAATGTATGACACCACAAACAAGCTCATAAAATATTAATTACATTTTTTCAGTCAAGAAAGCACCTACACTGACACCAGACCAGAACTAATTACTACAAAGTAACTCTTCTCAGCAAACATGCAGAAGCATTCTTTTCTGACCACACTAACCATTTTTTGATCTTTCAAAGTTCAAATTAGCTGCTGTACTGGTTTCTTAGCTTGAATTATTAATGCCATAATGGTTTATTGTGGTTTTGTTGACACTATTTTTTTTTTAATTTATTGACCAATAAAAATGATGTTTTAAAGACCGCTAAAAAGATCTACCAAGTCTTTAACCTACAAATTCTAGCATGACCTTCTGCATCTCAGGATGGTTGGGTACATGAAAATAAACTTGGGATGTTCGGTACATTATGCCCTTCTGAGATTTGTGGAAGTCTCAATATGGTTCCAGTGGTTGCAGTTCCATAGCTGGAGGTAGTAGGAAATGGTAGTATTACCCACAAATATTCTACAAAACACAGTGTAGTCAAAAAATTCCCCATGTAGTTTAATGGCTTTAGGTATAGCTATTTTCAGGATCAGGGCCCAAAGACTAACAGTGTTTCCAACCTGAATTCTTCTGAATTCCAACCTGAAATTTCTGGAAACTCAGCAGAAGAACAATTTATTTGAAAAAAATCTTATAAGAATTTTTTAAAAAGCGCATACATATTTACCATACCTCAGTAACTGCTCCACTTTTATAAGGAAAGATCTATGTTAAAGAAATCTTTGGTTCAATTTCTCTGTAGAGCTTTGCAATTTAACTCAGAACAAGCAAATAGAGGTGTACAGCATCAGATCAAATCTTCTCCAGATCTAACAGTAACATATTAAAAGGCATTCAAAACTATAGTTTTTCCAGATTAAGATTTCTACCCCTTCCCTGACCACCCTCTTCACTCCCCCCCCCCTCCAAAAAAAAAAAAAAAAAAAAATTTACTATTAGAAGACACCACTTTCTGCCTGTGGTTAGGTCAAAAGGTATGTATCTGTGCTTTACACAAAAAATATCAGAGGAAAGAGAAATTGAATTTCTTTTTCAGTCTCTTTGGGGGGGGGGAGGAGACCTAACGCAACAGCATCAGCTCTATCCCCTTTCCAGAAGATACGAACACTTTATAAAGAAAGCTGAAAATGTGCATGAAATATGTTGTACCAAGTCCGGACAAAATGAAGGATAAAAATATTTAATTGCTGTACAACTGTGCAAAGCCCTTATTTTGTAGGCAAAATATTTTTCAGTTTACACTTGATAAATCTCAATGGTAATTTACTTATTTCAGAATTATTAAAATGTGTAATAATGCATTTTTATACATAACAACTCTTTCCAAAGCAAATACTTAAACATTAGAAAACTATGTCAATATGAAGCCCCTTAAATAAAAACTAAACAAATTATGCACTAACAAAAATTACCATCTAAGCTAAAAACATCACAAATCAGCCTATCAAAGGCAGGGTCCAAGCTAATTTATAATTTTAACATTTCACTAACATCATCTTCCCTCCATTTCTTGTAATCGTGATAGGTGTCTCAGATTAGTTATCACTGACTGAATAAAGCAATTAAAAACACCATTATTTTGCAATTAATACAGATACACTTGATATCAGGGCTTTTTTCTCTGTGCTGTCTAAATCACTGAGGTGAAAATAAAGATGTTGACAACCAATACAGTCTGTCGATTGCAATGGGATACTATCTCTTTGAACGGTGAATGTTTGTCATAGCCCTTAGCTAACAGCCAGATGAGGGAAACAGGAAGGTTAGAACATAAAAGACATTCCTTTCACAGAGTAAAATATTACGAACATTCATTCAAGTTACACATGCCAGTTTAAAAAAAATGTAAGTATGTTTCTTTATGACCAATTAGTAGCAAAACATTTATTTAACGTGCTGTTACACACTCATGTCATTCAGAAAGGGAAAAACTTCAACTGACTCTAGCATCCACAGAACACAAATTGGTTACAAGTTATAAACTTGCATATTGAAGATCCAAGAACAAAGGTTTGTTAAAGAAAAAAAGCAAAGTGGATTTACATTCAAAAATATGTTACTAACTTGCAACATTCAAGTCATTTATAAATTTTAGGGAAGAAAATAATGAATTGGTTCTAGTACTTTTAAAAACTTTTATTATATCTGACACATTTTGCCCAGCATTTTTCGTAACAGTCACTTATTTTTATAGAATAAGAAACAAAGGGAAGTCCCGCAACATAATTTGATATCAGAATAGTTGCAATGTGAACTGAAAAAATGAAAGTATACATAAATTACTTATAAATATTTATATCACATTCCATTTCGAACAAGTTGAAATGCAAAACACACACTTATGACAGAGAGGACTTTAGATTCCTATTGTTTATATATTAAATCCCTACTTCATTTTCCACCTAGCAACAGTTTTAAGTGTCCTTAAAGCACTGTTATTAAATACAGACATTACAGATCCAACATTAGATGAGAAATCCCTTACCTAATCTACTTCGAACTCTGAAAATAAAACTATCACTTTAACTCCCTACATACAATCAGACCCATATACTATGGGCCATAGAAATGCAAATCTTACCAGCAAAGGCGTCTTCCATTGAATCTTAGATTCCTCCTAAAATGCCAGAAGAGCAGGTACGTCCAATACCACAAAGCGTCTGCACGCTGCACTTGTCCAAACTAACAGTCAGGCAACAGCTGCTCAGTTTAAAGCTACAAACTGTGGCAAAATGCATAACTGACATGCCTTGTGTAAGCCATGAAGAAGACATGCATTTGGCTGGCTCACTGAAAGGTCAGGTTACCCACCTCCCCAGATAAAAGTTGAAACACTGAGAATCGAATGGAAGGAAGTTTAGAAATTAAGGACAAGCATACATCCTGCTAAGACTAAAAGCATTTGATTTTGACAGCAGAGTTATAAACAAGAGCAATTTAAATTCTTCTGGATTTTGGTCTTTAAATATATTAAGAAATAAGTTAGCCTACACCCAAGCTTTTGTACAAGTTATATTTATATCAGTGTTGTTTAAACAGGCCAAAAGTAATAAACAGAGTTAGTTTTGTTTTAGGAAACTTCAGCTGAAGCATTACAAAAACCGCGACACGGGTTTCTTTATTAGCAATTGCCCTACCTTTACAGCTATTAAGCACTCTGCACTGGAGTCTCCAATAAAAGGCAATCACATTAGCTTTAACGGGAGAAATGGCTATGACTTGGGCAACAATCCAGAAGAGTTTGAGAGGCAAAGAAGAAGAAAACCTCCCCCAAGCTTTCAGAAGTGTGATTAACTGTAAAGAAATTACAAATAGAGGGACTTAAAAAGACAGCATAGCCTTTCAGACTGCATCTATGTTCAAAAACTAAGCGGACACCAAAACTCTGCCTTGTTCCCAGCAGCCATTAATATCGGGCTCTGGTATTTTTATCACTTCTTTTCTTCATTCTAACCTTAGCCTTGTCTACACACAGTTTACATCACTTCTACAAGCAGCAGGACTACATCAGTGAAAAGTTAGTTATGAAATTTGCTAGAGTACACAAGACTGAAAAACAATACACTGCCACAAGAAACTTTTCTCCATTTCCCCAGGAAGTCCGAGCGCACAATCCGTACAGAACTGGAATGTGAGCAGTACACTCAGAGTCACTTTGTTTATACAGCAAATATACGTCTTGTCTGAAAAACCTCTACTGGGGGAACGATTGTGGAACCCAGCCAACGCACCATTGTTTTTTCATTGACAATACCAGCATATTCTTTTTTAACTGGAAGAATGACAATTTAGTGTTGTTTCCAACTTCCAGCTGAAAACTCACACGCTTAGGTTTCTGAAGAATTCAGGTTAAATACGATAATATAAGGACCACCATGGGGATACAGTATAGAATTTAAGAACTAATTTTATTTCTAAGTATCAGTTTTATTAATGCTGTCTCCCCACAAAAATACAAAATAATCTATCAGAGTAAACATTTTGGATCAGTATAGGTTCCATATTAAAGAATTTCCCACTAATTAGAAAAACAAATATCTGAAAACCTAAAGAAAAATCTCAAGAATGTTTTTGGTTCTATGAAGAAAACTGTACAGTATATAGAATTATAGAATGGTTAGGGTTGGAAGGGTCCTTGAAGATCATCTAGTGCCAACCCCCCTGCCGTGATGGGACAGGGACACCTCCCACTAGACCAGGTTTCTCAGAGCCCCGTCCAGCCTGGCCTTGAACACTTCCCTTCCAGGGATGGGGCATCCACAGCTTCTCTGGGCAACCCGTGCCAGTGCCTCACCACCCTCATGGTGGAGAATTTCTTCCTAATATCTAATCTAAATCTGCCCTACTTTAGATTAGAAACATTCCCCCTTATCCTTTCACTACACGCTCTTGTACAAAGTCCCTCTCCATCCTTCCTGTAGGCCCTTCAG
>KL280179.1:31077-47670 GCA_000699545.1 Podiceps cristatus | reverse complement strand
CGCTATAAAGTCCCCATGGAGCCTCCTCTCCTCCAGGCTGAACAGCCCCGACTCTTTCAGCTGGTCTTCATAGGAGAGGTGCTCCAGCCCACTCTTATCTTAGAATTTAACAAAAAAAATCATTAGAATTTAACAGAAATAAATGTGTCTGGTTATAAATAAAACAGCATTATCCTACAAAAGTTGATTTTCTTCTAAGTTTTCTAGAAACAAAACTTCAAGGGAATCTTTAGAGATGACTCGAGTCATCTTGAGGCTTGAAGTCCTTGGAGGTTTTTTTTTTGCTTCCAATTGACATGCTAAAATAAACATACCAAAAAAAAGTTCCATTCTACACTTTAAAAGTTCCCATGGACATTACTTTTACAAGGCCCATTCAAACAAATGTTCAGACATTTAAAACAATAAACAATAATAAGCAGTTTAGGGATTAACTATCTGCTCTTAGAATCCCATTTCTTTTTTTCTGAAGACTAATTATTCTTCATTACAAAATAAGAAGTTTGATTTTAAAAACCAGCATCACTTTGCACAAAATTCTGATCGCACAACCATCGCAGACATTAGCATGTCCTTCATTCCCTTCCTCGGAACAAAGATCTAATATCACAGTCAGACCCAATCTATGAATTTACACTCTTTTTACTGCTGGTGGAAACAACAGCCATAGACTACCACTAAAAATAGTGCTGTGAGCAGAGCTACACATGCTAAAGGATCATCAGTGTACCAAACTGCCAAATACTATGATTGGATCTAAAATCTATATAAAACCATCCCAAATTCAGTTCTGTTTCTTAATTGCTTAGCTCTGTACACTAGTTAGGATATCCAGATTCATAGAAACATGTGCCTTCCTGTACCATGAGTACGATACCTGTTCTGTCCAATGGATCAATTTTACAGATGAAAATGTTTTACATTTTTTACTTATGCTAGTTAACTTCAGTCTACGGCCTGGATCAATTATGCATCTTTTCATCCTGCAGTAATATACCTTACTGCACTCAGAAAGAGAACTATACGGATGAGACAAGGTATGCTGGCAGAGCTTAGTTCTTTGGCCTACAATCTTTTAAAAATGTTGGGCTGAATAAAGTTTTTGTTAAATTAATGTTGGCATGGATCCTCCTTAAATCCTTCTCTTCTTGCCATCGCTGTGCCCAACAACCTGGCTGCAACCAGGCCTGACCAGATGGTCACAGGTCCAAGAGACTGACTGCAGTGATCTGTCCCTTCTGCCAGTTTATGGGGACAACCAGCGTAGCCAGCTCCAGTCCCAGGTGTTCCTTGGCTACAGCTGTCCTCCCAGATCTTTCTCCTCCTTTCTGCCATCTCAGCCTTGACCTGTGCTTCCTGCCACATCACTCTTAATTCTGCCCCTGACCAGATGACCTGCACTTGTTCCTGGTCTTCCTCAGGCACGTCCTGGAGCGGACCAAGTAGCACAAAGTCCTCGGCTTCCTGACTCCCACCCTTGCCTCTGGCCACATTATCTACTTACTGTCTGACCCATCTCCTGGATTTGATTTCCTCTCCTATACTGCATTGCCTGACCCATCTTCTTACCTTAAATTCTCCGCCTGTGACACATTTTGTCTTTTCAGGTCTTAATCTCATTTGGCTTTATCCCTCACTGTATCTGATCTTAACCTTTGGGCACAAACACACTCAGACCAGCTAAATCATGTTGGCCTTCCTAAATCTGTGTACATGAAGTTTGTTATCGCCCATGACTGACATATGGCTGTCAGACAACTGCCCCAGCTTCAGGGATCCTGGAATTTCCCCAATATTGCAACAATAAGCTTTGTGCACAGGGTAGGAAAAAAAAACCAGCAGTGGGAAAAGCCACAGAGACTTGGGTCCTGTTTGCTGCCCAATCTTTGCTGATGGTAAAGTCTGATTACAGAAAAAGGGTATTCTCTGCATACTGAGGGATAGATGAAGTAGGTTTTCTTAAGATCAATACAGTCTGCCTCCATCTTCATGACAAATCAGATTCTTTTTGGTTTTGGTCAAAACTGCAGTTGTCTAACAATTTCTGAGTGAGTCTCCTCAGGAAGAACAACAACAGTGATGAAGGATGTAGTCTGATTTATATCACTTAAGAAAGTAGCATCAGACCTGAACAGCTTTGAAAGACACTAAAGTGAAAAGAATACTGTTATATAACATTTGCAGTCCGCTCCATCCTCAGACACATCTTTTTACTTCCCTTATGTTTTTCTTAGATCACAAAGCTACAGAAGTTTTCCTTCTAAGGGAGACAGAGGGGAGCAGGGGGACAGGGAAGGAAGGGTACAAGTTTCTTTCCAACAATGACTCTGGATACAGGTATCAAACACAAAGCACATTTTCACATACTCTAGTTCCCTCTTTAAGATAAAAAAAATATCCAACATTTTCTTTTCCACTTTCTGCCTAAAAATGTCAACACCACATGAACTGTGACAATGACGGTGTCTTCAAATATGATTCCAGTGAAAGTTCTGGCCCATTCACAACTATGAACAAACTTCTGTAACAATCAATTTATAAGAAACAGAACAGGCTGAGAAGGATTTCCTTTCCATGGGAAGAAATCTGGTTTCAATCCAAATCCCATTGAAAGACAGTCTCAAAACTTCTTACTAACCAGAAATCCTGAGTTACATACAGAGGTGCTAAAACAGCGCAGCTGAAATGTCTTCAGTGTTCATACGTGAAAATTATGTTCTCTGTAGTAAGAAAGATGCTGACAAGAATGTGAATGTCACTGACCAGCTGTGGGAACTCCAGGCATCTGTGGTTCCCGGGAGTCCACTCTCAGACTGTCCCTGTGCTACGGGGCTGGAGTCGCAGCTCCTCTAAGCCATCTGAGAGCAGGGCTTGCAGGCTCGCCGCTCCAGACCCAAGAGATGAGTCTCCTACAGAGCGGGCCCTACATGAATTTTTAAAAACTCTCAGCCCCAGGTCCATGTGACTGGGAATTCTGGCTTCGGAGGTCTGGTATGTTTGGAAGCCTTCTCTGGAACTAACAACACTGGCAGCTGATCTGCCTATCTCAGAGCATTTAGGGTCCTCCGCTACCAAATAAAACCTTGGAACAGTGTTTCCTGGAGTTGGACTACTTGTGACTGTAAGGTTCATTGCTCAGGTCACTATATAACTCCTGAAGGACTGAACACGAAGAACTCACAATGTGCTTAGTGCTTGTTAGACATAATACCAGGAGCCTATCCCAGCGTTAGGGACTCTGTGTTTGCAGGATCCCTATTTCCAGAGCAGGTGTTACATAAAAACCCTAACTATAAAGCATATAAAGGTTTTGAGAAGTCTTCCTTTTAAATCACGAAGGGCACTCCCCACTTAAGTAATGGGCTCCTCTTTAAACAGATTATGCACAGAACTTCATATCCAAGAATTGCAAACATCTTGAAGGGAAAGTAGTGGAATGCTGGCCGGTCCAGAGGAGGTCCTCTAAACATAAATCCAACAGCCGTTGAGATCTTTTCAAGACTGACTGATACAGACTGGTTTTAATAAACAAATTCACTTCCACTATTGAAGTTTTTAAAGAACTGTCTTGAGAATCATTCCAAGAACAGTAATAACTACTCTACAGTTGACAACCATCTAAATTGTGTCCACAGTTTCACGTCTGTACTTGTAGCAATGCTGAGGAATGGTTTTACCTGCTGGAAGACACACATCTACTTGACATGGGCCTTAGTATCATGTTACATGTCTTTGGCACAAGACTGGATATACTGCAACACAATCTGTACATGGGCTGCCCCTTAGAGTAATTCAGAAATCATGAAGTGTGGAATTCAGTAGTCCACCCACTCCTAGTCCTCTGCGCATCTGCTTTCTACTGCTTTCAGACTGAACTTAAGGTATTGTTCTGAGCTGTAACTTTCTAAATGGCTTGTGACTTTCTTACCAGAAAAACTTCATTCTACCTCATACCAGTGTACTAGTGATCAGCAGAGGTGCACAAAGTAGATTTTTTTCTCTCTCGGTAAGAGAACAGGAAGAGTTTTGAGCACTTTCCCTGAGAGCCTCTCACCTCTGTAAAAATTATCTATTCCTAGTTCCAGTAAAGATCCATACACCACGTTCCATGTGCTACTGTGAGTGCTTCAGTGAATAGATGAGAGGGTAGGAGAAGAGTTTTGTGCTCTGATGGCTGTTTTAACTGTTTTGTATAACGTACGACACCAAGTCATTATGCTCTAGACAAAAAATAGGGACACTTTTGTATATTTTCACAATGTCAGAAAATAATTAGTAAGAAGCTTGTGTGAGTGAAGCACCTTGGTGCAATTTGGGGGTTGGACTAGATGACCGCTAGCGGTCCCTTCCAACCCAAAACATTCTATGATTCTATGAATTCTGAGTACCACTGAGTTTAAAAAAAAAAAAAAAAAAAAGGCAGTAAAAATGCAGTTCCCACAAAGCCAAAAGGCATGAGGGGAAGCAACTAGTCTCTGTACCTGCTGCCCAGCCACATGCCCATTAAGGGATATTCTACAGTTTACAGTCATGCATTTAACAACATGACCACACTGAGCCTATAAATGAACTCCATAATACACTGAAGATTAGCTAACTTGATTATGACAATTATTTTTATAAGCAGAACAAAAGCCCTACCTTTCAGGTTCACATGGAAACTTTTTCTCAAGATAGCTATCACCCTCACTGAAAAAACTGCATAGGTGCACTACTCAACTTTTCCCTTCAGTACAGTCACACATTTGTTAGTTTCTACTTCCTCCAGCACGTCCTATTTCTGTGACAGCACAAGAAAACATCTTCCAAAAGAAGATGGTCGGGAGACATTATTCCCCAGCTCTGAACAAAGGGTTTAAGCTGTTTCCTAATTTGGAACAGAAAGAACTATACCTATTATTTTAAAAAAAATGTTTTAAAAGCCAGTAAACTGAAGCCTTCAATTTTATCTTTACTGGCAAGCTTACTCATTTAAACTAAATCTTGTTTCACATACATTATTAAAAGACCTTTTTCTTCAAAACCATTTATCACTGGTAATTTTAGAGTAAGATGCATATGCAATCCTCCTACTCCCAAACATTTTACAAAGTAAAACTAGAACTACCTAGATAATCCACATTTTTCAATCAAATAAAAATGGAATCCTCTTACACTTAAGAACATATTTGCATAAGACCTGCACAAAGGTAATAATATGTTTAAATAAAATACACGACAATGTATACAGGCATTAAAACCCAAAATATTAATCACAGCATGTTTTAAACACAACTGTATTTTGCCTGTGTTATAGGTAAACATTTTTATGAAATCCTATTAACTCATTTAATTTATACAAACACCTAAGGCAATTTAGAGATGTCTAACTCAGGACATGATTTGACAAAATGAAGCACTCAGTAGCAATACCAGGCCGAGGCGACTTGGCCCTTATTTTAAAGTGAAGGATATTTTAAAGTGAAATCAATTTCTAGGAACAAGAACCAGGAAGAAGAGATAGGTGATGAAAGTTGATGCTGGCATTGCCACTTAACACCAGTTCAGAGCCTCAGATGTGTAAATTTTCACTCTGATATGCAAGAGTGTTTGTCATTGTCTAACACTGTAAGTAGTGACACGCAATACAGCAAGCCTTCAATGGCAACTTTATGTATCCATCTTTACAAGGATCTGTTGAACTGGATCCATCACAAAAAAGTTTTCCTATAATTATTGCATAATACTTCATTTCTTTCAGCTTTCATTTACAGTGGATTTAGGTATTACAACATTTATAGGACACAAAGGAATTTTGAGTTCAAATTTCTGAGTGGCAGAACAGTAACTATTCAGTTCAACAATTCTTTTACTTATGCTTATATAATATTTCACTATATATTTTTGAAGATATTTTAAAATAAATTAATATAATCTTTTGTTTTCATAATGCATTCTAGTTCCACCTATATCAGTGCTATTTGTGTTCACATTTTCATTTGCTAGTCGTTCCTTTTATTTATTTCAAGTAATCTATATAATTGCTGCCTTTGGGCACTCTGTATAGTGAAGTATGATGCAATGATGCTCAAACTACCACCAACGCAGCTAGTGCCATCACCAGAAAGGGTCATATTTTGAAGGATTATTAACTGGGGCTGTCTATATTGTTTTCAAACCAACCACTGTAGGTAATTTCCCTGCAGCATGAGAATACTCCAGTTCAGGTCTGAATGACTCAGCAACAGGCCAAGTATCTCTACTTTGCACTGTCCTGCACAAACCAGATATCCATAATTTATTTCTGTCTGAAAGAAAAAAGAAGTGCTCTCCTGAACTTCCATCAGGACCTTTATGCTTGGACCTTCAATTGCACTATAATGTCTTCCTACACTGCAAATCTTTTTTTCCAAGTACAGTTTTAAAGGAGAAACTGTAAGACGTGTTCTAGAACAAAAATTAATAAATAAATAAAATACAAAGACACAATACAAAGTTTTTGTGGAAGCAAGCCAACACCTGAAAATCAGTCCTGTGAAACACAGTACCAGAAGCATTCGCTAGTCTTGATCAAAACAGTACAAACAAAATCAGAGAACGGGTCTCCCCTCCATTCGTCCATAGGCTGAGCAACATGGAGAAACCCAACCTAAAAGGATATAATGCTAATTTCCTGTTGCTGATACTAATTCAGGGCAGTGTAATTACTACATGGGCATTCACAACCTCTGACTGTCAAACCAAATATTATTTTTCATCTCCCTGGTCTCTCCGCAACATAGGATATTCTTAAGTTAGATACACTGCTATCTTGTCTCAGAAGGGTTGGTAGGGCCCTGATGAAAAACACAACAGTTTGAACTGTTTCTGGAGGGCTAAAAACCACAAGTGCTGATAGAAATATCAGCTTCACTACTGTACTAGTTTTGGCTGTGTCCAAGTTAATGGTTGATGAGAAGCTGGACATGAGCCAGCAATGTGCACTGGCAGCCCAAAAAGTCAACTGCATCCTGGGCTGCATCAAGAGCAGCATGGGCAGAAGGTCAAGGGAGGAGATTCTGCCCCTCTGCTCTACTCTGGTGAGACCCCACCTGCAGTGCTGCCTCCTGCTCTGGGGCCTCAGCACAAGAAGGACATGGAGCTGTTGGAGCGTGTCCAGAGGAGGGCCACAAAGACTGAAGCACCTCTCCTATGAAGACAGGCAGAAAAAAGAAGGCTCCAGGGAGACCTAGCAGCCTTCCAGTACCTAAAAGGGGGCTACAAGAAAGCTGGAGAGGGACTTTTTACAAGTAATAGGACAAGGAAGAACAGGTTCAAACTGAAAGAGGGTAAATTTAGATTAGATGTAAGGAAAAAATTCTTCACCATGTGGGAGGGGAAGCACTGGAACAGGCTGCCCAGAGATGCTGTGGATGCCCCATCCCTGGCAGTGTTCAAGGCCAGGCTGGATGGGGCTCTGAGCAGCCTGGTCTAGTGGGAGGTGTCCCTGCCCATGGCAGGGGAGGTGGAACTAGATGATCTTTAAGGTCCCTTCCAACCCAAACCATTCTATGCCTCTATGACATGTCTATAATTACTCTTCTTCACAGTAGCTGATACAGGGCTATGTTTTGGATTTGTGACCAAAACAGTGTTGATAACACAGGGATATTTTAGTTATTGCTGAAGGGTGCTTACACAGCATCAGGCCTTTTCTTTTTCTCGTGCTGCCCTGCCAGCAAGTAGGCTGGAGGTGCACAGAAGTTGGGAGGGGACACAGACAGGACAGCTGACCCCAACTGACCAAAGGGATACCCCATACCATATGACATTGCACTCAGCAAAAAAAGCCATGAGAAAGAGGAGGAAGTGTGTACATTCAGAGTTATGGCCTTTGTCTTCCCAAGCAACTATTATGTGTGATGGAGCCCTGCTTTACTGGAAAGGGCTGAACACTGCCTGACAATAGGAAGAAGTGAATGAATTCTTTATTTTGTTTTGCTTGCACAAAGCTTTGCTTTATCTATTAAACTTTCTTCATCTCAATCCGTGAACTTTCTCACTTTTACCCATCTGGTTCTTTCCCCCATCCCACTAGGGGGAAGTAAGTGAGTGGCAGCCCGGTGCTCAGTTACCTACCAGGGTTAAACCACAACTATTAAACCACACCAGAATCAATATATTCCCTTTTCAACACCTCCAAACAACTATAAAGTGAAGTGTTCTGCTGTATCCTGTGATAAATCCTCCATTGCAGTGGACAACAGAGTTGCTATCAATGTCAATTAAAAGTTCTCTGATTTAAATGAGATTATCTTATGGTTGAAGTTAAATCCATCAGTAAGAAAGGATGCTGGACAGATGATAATAACCTTTTTATCAGTCTGCACAGATAGGACAATTTTCTTTCTTAAGAGGTACACACCCATGAATGATAACCACAGCTCTGAATTCAGAATACAGTTGGGTTCCTTGCTAATGTTAATGTCTCAGTTAATAACATCAAGTAACACTCTGTAAATGTTCTTGGAGAAAACTCTGTTATTGATACCTTTGTCATTTCTCAGATATATCAAAAATCAACATGATATATACCTCCACATCCAGAAAAATTCAATATCCTAACGTGGCAGCACATCTCTTCATCAACAGAAACCACTTCAGTAAATCATACCTAGACCACTACAGTAAATCAAATCCCTGCTATCTACATATGTTGTCTGTGGAATTGCAAATCAAGTTCAAGATCTTGGCCTTTTCTTTAAGGCCTATCCTTGGGCTCAGAATACAACAGAAGTGTACACCATATAATATGGGCACCACAGAGATCCCCAAACTAGTGCAAAGCATGCTGGTACACAGAGCACACACATGCAGTCACTAGCTCAGGCTCTTTAAAAGAGGATAGAGCTGTATTAGCACATCAGTGACCCCAAGCTGCTGCTTCCAGTCCCAGAACTCAGCTGGAGCCTGTAGCTGTATGGTGACAGTTGACAGCTGTGCTTTTTGGGCACTGCAGCAACATGCCCCATGGGAGGCTGACATTTGTACTCAGGGGACAGAGCATCCTTACAGTCTGGATCAGGTCTGGGGCATCAAAACCCCGTGCTCTCTTCTCCCAGTCCGTAGAAGAAGATCCACCACACTGCACCACCAAGCACATCACTCCTTTAATCTTTCTTTCCAGAGCTGTCACAAGAGGCACTCATCTCCCCAGAATAAATAAAAAACAAACACAATAAAAAGGAAAAACCCTACCAAAATAGGCCACTGCACTGTACCTATCTCTGTCTTTCTCAGATGACAAGGATATGTGAAGCTTAGTAACGTGGCTGAACACACTACTGAAATTCACTCTGATGCTACAGTTTGCCATTTCTACCTGTTCTTACACCATTTTAGCACCTCTCGCTGCCATTTGGTTCACCTAAAGAGAGACTAATTAAAACTAGAAAGGGTCACTCTTTGGGATAGAAATAAGACAACCTGACCTGAGCACAAACTATATCAGTAGGTCAGTATCTGCACTGAGAATTCTGTATTGATTTTGTCATATTCCTGTAAAATTCTGAGCAAGACGTAATATCCACATGCTTCAATTCTACAACTGAGATACTACATCCTTTTGTTACAGTACATCAGATGATGATAAATCCCCAAATGCTTGAGTACCTTAGGAAATATTCTAGGCATTAATTAACAATTAATTTAAAATGCAGTTACTATTCTGTACAAAACCCTGTTTTAATGCAACAAATTTGTACTAAGAATGCCTTTGTCCTGTTTAACTTCCAAAACTGACCAAATTAAATCACATAATTGGATACAAAGATGATCAGCATGAGAAGTTAGCATGTAACATCCATCCTCCAATAGGCATTTTCCACATAGACAATATTCATGTTTTTTGAAATTATCTGATACTAGAAAGATGATGGATACAGGAGACCAACAACCGTAATGAATTGTACATACGGACCACACAGTGCAACACTGACAGCTAGTTGTATAATGACAACAATAACCAAGTAGAGTACATACTCCTTTCTCAAGTCCTGAACCAAGTCAGCCCATGAGCAGGAGTGCTTGGTAAAGGAGAAATACTATACAAAGGAACATCCTAACAACAATGGCTTAGGCATTAATGTTGGATGCACATAGAAACATTAAAAAATAAAATAAAATTAAAAATGAAAAGGTGTATGTTTTGCAATAATCTTTTTTTTGCATGTATTTTTATTAAACTAACATAGCTAATCATTTACACATAATGATTGCAATGAAAAATCTTTGAAAACATGAAAACCTTTTTTATCTGTTAACTTCATACCTGAGTACATAAACTACAGAATATTATTTTATATTATATATTTTGCAATACACCCTATACTTAAAATGAACAGGGTACAAAAAAATAAAATCTTCATTACCTTTAAGCATAGTTCTTCCAGTTGATCCTCCGAAGATATTTAAAAGACCACTTCTTGCTCCTAATGATGTAGTTGCTTCTAGTAAAGCACCGGTTACATAGTTAGAGAGCGCAGTCCTCTGTAAAGTGGCACGATATTGATGGTAAGCACCTGTTACACATGGTTTTACACAAAAACCATCACCTTTGCATATACAGTCTGTATCAAACGTTGGGAGCTTCCTCAGAAGATGAGGAAAATATTCAGAAATATCTTCTGCTCCTTCTTCTCTCACTGTATTGAAGATCTGTCAAGAATGCAAAAGCATGAACTGTTAATTCGTTTCCTTAAGATAATAAATTGAACATCAAAAAATTCAAAACTAGCATGACTCCTTGTAAAGTTCAACAGCCTCTGCAAAAAGGCACTGTGTTAAAACACTGCATTTATGCATTAAACCTGAAGTAACTATGAATACAAAATCGATCTGTGAAGATTTTGAGTTGGGTTCCCAAACAGGCTTTTTAAATAAGATAGCATTCTGGCTTTCAAGCTATGGTTAAAAGCATTCTAATGAAAAGCAGTTTTAAGGACCACCTTTAGACCAAAAAAAAAAAAAAAAAAAAAAAGCCACATCTGGTCAACATTTAAAAGAAAGAATATACACAAAATTATTTATAAGACTATTAAATCTATTGTACTTTCAGTAAAGTCTTACAGATATCAGTAGCAGCAAAACAGATCTTGGGGTTTGCACTTTTTCTTGCTGAGTGGGGCAGGTTCTTGCAAACAGAAACAGTTTTAATCACTATGAGCAGCCTTTCAAAACGCTCTGTGCCACGTTCATTGCATTACTTCCAGCCTACACACAGGTCCTCTATCTAATATTGGTTTAGTTCTCTTTTTCCAATATTTGTGCTAACACACTAATGAACTTCAGTCTGTGGCTTAGCAACTAAGTAATGTTTGCTTATTTAAAAGAGTCTAATGATCAAAGCAAGAATCTGGAAGAAATCTTTTCATTTAGCACACAAGGAGAGACTTGATTCCTTGCATTCTTGTATGCTGACTTACTGATTAACATTAATAATTTGTTTCAATGATCTGTGCTTTGTAATTACAAAGTGTAAACTACCAAACTAAAAATTAATATAGGGAAAGGTCATTATAACTGTTACCAAGACAGGTGCTCAGACAATTTTCATGAAGTTGTTCCCCATCAGTCCTTAGATGTGCACAAGAAATAAACTGATGGCTTAATGACTGTTTTTTGTGATTAATGGCTTTTTTCTTTACATATAAACAAAATACAGCTATCCATCAACATGGCAGCAATCGCATCCAGTCCTATGGTGCAAGCACACACTGCTCAGTCAAATGATAAGAAACTGTTTGCCCAGTCTGTGCACACATTTTCACCACAGGACACGTACACAACCAGCCACGTGGCTCCCGGCACGGGGATCTGCACACATGGCCACTTCTGCCCCAAGACGGGCAGTTACCCTGCCGTGTAAGGGAGGAAAGTTCAAATGCCCCGCTCCCACAAGGTATCTGAAGGTATCTGACAAACAAAAGTTCTGAATGGTGATGTAATTCTTTCATCCAAGTAAAGAAATTGAGAACAGCAGAAGCTTTGATTCAGCTACCAAATTCAAAATTTGACTTTTTCTTTTTTTACTTATTTTTTGCCGTAAACCAGAAAATCAAATACAATGCAATATTTAATAAAGTACATATTTCTTGTCTTAACTTTTTTTCTTAACAATATCTTGGGGAAAACAGTAAAATTTTATTCAAAATATAATAAGTTATTAACTAGTAATGTAATTCAATGGTTTGAAAGAGCGTACTGACATACCTATTAATATAAAATTAAAAAAAATCTTTCATATGTTGACTGTGAAATTTATAACTGAATTTCATTAGAAATATGGCTTCTGTGATTCATCACACAGTGAAATGCTGTGGCAGCCATCTATCTTTTTTTTTTTCTGCCTGCACATTTACCAGAATTTACTTGGTCTGATGGTTCTAGAAATATAAAGCCTTTGCTGAAGCCACTTCATCTTTTTTTGGGTATACAACAGTTTTATGAACTCTCAGTAGGAATGCTGCTCATCTCCACCTTTATTCAGAAAGAAAATGCACTTTTAGAGGGTGCACTATCGGGATAGGATATGTGCAAACCTTTTCTTCAGGTAAGTGTCTGCAAGGAACGGCGGGATGTGCATATGACACACCTTTCCAAAAGGTGCACGGTCAAATAGCAAACCTGCCTTATGCATGGATTATGAGTGTGTCATATGTAGCAGACATAATTAGTCTTTTTAGCTTGTTTTAAAACAATATTTAGTTAATGAAAATAATTTAACATCTCAAAACTGCAGTTACCTTCCCAAATATTTTTAAAATTGGGTTCTGCAACTTACAAAGGCATGTTCTGTTGCCTACACAACTAGAATTTCTTTCAGCTGCCCAAACATAGAAACCATTTGTTGACAGAAATAGGCGACAGTGTTTTGCTGGAGAGATTATACATTGAATAATGGTGTTAATCTCTTTTGTATAAAGCAGACTTCAGGGCACTAGCTGTCTCCAAAGACACTGCGCTTCATATAACATTTTCCAATTCTGTTTGTTTTGATGTGTTAAAGCTCTGAATGTGTTACTTCTGCTGCACACAGATGAGGTTATGAAAAACTACAGACTTACAATCTGTATACTTATCAGCCACTGAAAAGAACTGAAACAATCAGAACAGGAACACATCCCTCAGGTAGCTGATAGGGAATTCACCTTTCAGTGAGATTGCACCAGACAATCGGGGAAACTTTTATCTTGCGTGGGAGACAAAAAGGTTGATTCCAAGCCAAGGCTTACAGTTCATCCTGGCAGATGTAGTTATATTGATCTATATCACTACCAAAGAATGATTACTGTAATTAAAAATGAAACGTGAACCAAAAAGAGTAAAATGCAGCACTAAACTGACAGCTACCTGTCAAAAAACAATGATTCACAAGGGCATATCGCTCCTGATTCACTTTTGCCTTCCATATCAAACTCAAGATTTAAAAGCCATCTGCAGTCTGATGCTGCAATATCTCACATACTACATACTGAATAGAATTCTCAAGAAACTGAGGACAGTACCTGAATCTTAGAGCACTGCAATATGAAACATATTTCAAATTTCTTTTTAAGTAAAGTACTGACACTTACAAGAGGTTTAGGGTAAACTTTCTTATCTATACCACTGTAATGAGCACAGACGTAGATGGTAAAATTTACATGCAATTATAATAACTCAAGATTTACTTTAGACAATAAAAGTATATATTCTAATTCTCTTCTCCTTCCTCCCCCCCCCAACTTTTAAAATAAGAAATGAGCTGAAACAGGTCCACATAGCAATACACTGATATTCCAATGAAAGTATTCTATGGATTTAGTAGAATTCTACTTTCTTCTCTTTTTATAAAGAAATTTTAATAGAAAGTAAAAAGAAAATAAAAATTACTTGAAACATAAAATTTTCCAGAATACTACAGAAGAAAAACATGTCCTCCAAATAAAAAATGAAAATTAGCATTCAAATAAAGATTAAATTTAGGCAAACTTCCATCCTTGTAGTTTTACAACCAAGTCCACATTTGGAAAATAAATGGAAACAAAATAGATTTTTTTCAGCTCTTGATAACATATGCAATATATCATCAAAACTTTACCTTGAAAACAAAAACCTCAGCTTTGCTTCCGGTAACTTAAAATGGTATCTGCAAGTTAACTTATTGATAACTTTCAGGCAATAAGACTCTCTTACATCAACAGATGTATTTTGTTAAGATACTCTTTAACTATAACAAGGAACTCATGCTGGCCTTGAAACTATCCCACATTTTTCGCTTACAATCTTTTATTCTGTTTAATCAACACTACAATTGCAAATTGCATTATGTCCTTTTCTCCACACACATTACTATAGGTTTACTATGTAAAAGTAGCAGAAACCCAAACACCATAGCCATTCTTAGCCCCACAGTTTATGACAGGTATTTCCCCAAAATGAAGCTGGAGTTCACAGATGCTGCTGTACTGGAAATACTGGATATAGCTGTTCATGAAAATAATTGTTGATTTCTTACTTAAACTCATATGTTTCTCTTCCTGTTTACAGTAATCTTTTATTTGTTTCTCTTTTCATATTTTTTTCTGCCTCAGGTATTTAGCTTAGAACCTGGAGGCAGTTATCCTTTTGTCAAACATCTAACAGCTGCTTGGCACATATGAAACTCGGAAAATGGAATTAGGAACAGACCAAAGATTCCTGTTATTAGGAAGCAGGCTTAATTTCTCTAACTTTATTATAATAATAAAGAATACATGTACCCAAAAACTTTGTTGTAAAGAACAGCCACGAAAAGTTATGCTTATTGCTACTACGCTATAAAAATTACAGAAACTAGGCCCTAATGGGGCTTTAATAATTCACTGCATCGTTTCTGACCAGCATCTGTTCAAACTCTTTCTAAAAGCCCTCCCCTTATATATCGTGAATGATCAAAATAAGACACTGAAACGTAGGAGGTGTATATATGTTCAGTTGGTACTATGCATTCTAGTCTGATTTCCTGGCTGTTTACCTACAGAGCATTTCTATTATGGAGGGCTGTCGGCAGCCCGTGCACAGCATGCCTGCAACACAAACCCTTCATTTGTTGCACTTTTTAAAGCAATTGTAAATGCCTGTAAACTAGAATGGTGTATTAACAAGTAATAACTCTCAGGACAGTACGTCTTGAAGATCACTTAAATACCTCCTTTGAAAACACAAAGGTTTTATATAACATACAAGCCTAAACACAATTCCTAAACACTGCAGGAAATACTACTCTTCCCAAATTTGTTATGTTCCAAGAAAAATTTCATTAAAATGAGTAAATTCTGATGGTGATTTTTCATGTTGGCACTACAGGTTTTTCAGAAGAAAACCCTCATTCATATCGTCCAGATGAAGCTAACAGTGACCTCTTGGAAGTCATGACCGAGGACTGTTCCAATCACTATTACATGTATTGATTCCATGACAGTGTAATTAAAATATCTATAGCATAGATTACGACAGCAGTCTGCTAAAAAAACAAACAAACAAACAAACAAACAAAAACCACCAAAAAAACCCCAACTTTGGGCAGAAACAAAGGAATATGTAAAGTGAACTTGGGTGTAGGGGAGGGGGGCTAAAAGACGAAACACACCAGTTGCTCAGAACAAAAGAATCAGGCACAGGTAGGGGAGGGGGGCTAAAAGACGAAACACACTTACCAGTTGCTCAGAACAAAAGAATCAGGCATTAATGCACAGTTAGTCAATACTTCAGTTTTATGTCTACAAAATGGCACTCCAGCATCACAGTTCGCTGCATTTATTTAATAAAATATAAAAAAGATGTGATGGTGACAGTCACATTATTTTCTGAAGTATCTTGAGTTTTCTCAGATTTCTCTCTTTCAGGTTATGACCATACCCACACTGATGAGCCCATGACATTTCAAGGTCACTGCTAAAGTACAAATGCAGAATAGATTAAGAAATGCTTTCTTGTTAAGATGTTGCCTACCTAGAGCCAGCACTTGTCACTGGCCAGTTTATTCTTAAGGATGCAGTGGAGTCGGGAGTTGCTTTAAACAAAAATTAAATATTCTCCTATTACTCCTTACTATTATCATCTTTTGAAAAAATGGTATTATTTTAAAATAAGTGGAAATAAGCAAATTTCCTCATGAAATTACTATTAATAAATTACTTTTCCCAATCTAAAAAACTGCTTATCTAATAATCTAAAAATACTACCCAACATTATTCTGTTTAAACAAGAGTGAGGCCATATGCCGAGGAACACTTCTTTTAGCTACAAATGCAAAAGAAACCCATTTTGGACATAATTATTTTTAACATTTATCCCTTGATATAGTTCACTGAGAGAACCAGTAACTTGATTACTCTCCGAACAATGCTAAGTTATTAACCACCTGATTTTCAAAGATTTTGGAACAAACAACTGTCAACTGGGATCTGTAGAAATGCTGAAAATCAGGCCAACCTATGAAAAAATGTCTGCCACTGATCTGGGTTTTAAGTCAGGTCACGTGAACTCCCATAGATCGATACAGAATAATTACTGACTTTGTTTTTAATCTATATAAATAGATATAAATATATA
>KL280179.1:0-31065 GCA_000699545.1 Podiceps cristatus | reverse complement strand
CAAAATCTAAATGAATCACACTACTTTGCATAGTCAGTTTTTCACTCTTCATTTACAATTATCTAGTCTGAGTAAACATTACAGGTACAAAGAGACTTGGACAGTGCTGTGAAGGCCAACTCCGGAAAAGCACTGCAGCTTTCCGACCGAAGCTAGCTCAAAACAAATTATCCATCTCTCAGCACTGTGTTTGCCAGAGATCCCATTTCTGAGAAGGCTTACTTGCTTGTGCATGCTTATTGCTTACGGCACTACAGAATCTAGTTACAGTGCTTCCTTCATCAACTTCCTCTCTGTGTTCTCATAAAGCTCAGGCATCTCTGCAGAGAAATTCACTGCAAAATTTGGTTAAGAAGACAGCAAGAAACCAGATTCTGTACAGATAGATGTTTACAATGTCAAGGGAAAAAAAAAAAAAAACCTCTTTTCAATAAAAGAAAACTTCAAAAGCTACAGCAAAAATGGTTGTATCATATTTTCTATCACTACTGCTAAAGTTACCACTTAAAATTTTGAAAAATATTTTACTTAAATTGCAATAAAACACAGATGAAAGACAGGCCTAAAAGAAAAAAATATTTAATATTGAACAGCAAGTTAACAAACATCTGTATGCAACTTCACTAAAACACAAACTTCTCCCACAAAAAGTCAAATCTTTGGCAAAACTGCAAATATACATAATCAGTGCATTTTGTTTTTTGGTGTTTTGTTTTGTTTTGTTTTGTTTTTACAAAGTGATAAATTTACCATCTTTTCATGACAATTTTACAGTATCTGTCTGTTTCAGGACAGTTAATCTGTTTTGGGACAGAAGCTTCATGTTATCATACATTAAGTATGGATCCCAAGGGTTCCAGCTACAAAATTAAATTTCAAAAAATAAAGAAAATAACAACAGGAGAGACTGGAGGTCACCAGGTATTGGGTTGAAATGTGCATCACTGCAAAATTTCTGCACTCAAAAAGATCAAAGATTGATCATCCCTAGATGACTTTCATAGAAGAAAAAGGGGTGCCACAAGGTTAGTATGTATACTTTTCTGATTTTTCAGGAAGAAGGAAATCTTTAATTCATGGATTTTCTAAAACCTGAATCTGTTGCAACAATTTCTGATTACATATCAATGATGAAAACTGAAATACATTAAACAATGCATTTCTGTTATGTCTCGAATAGTTTATATACCTGGTTTTCTTTCTGCCACATACTTCAGAGTCTCAAGAAGATATGCCAGAGTCCCGTATCTCAAAGAGTTGCACAGGTTGTTCAAAGCTAAAGGATGTTACCGTGTTTAACAGAGATGATGCTGTGAACAGCAAAAAGGTCTTCGCTGTCGGGATTATTTCTTAGTCCATGTCCACTGAGATGTCTTGCTAGCAATCAAATAGGTGAGGCCTTCAGAAACACCTTTGAGAAACTCAACTAATTTGAGCTTTTTTGTAAGTATTTTCCAGTGTTTGGAGTACAAAAGCTAGACATTTAGATTGTTAGAACATTATCTTCTTGGTGGCACTTGGCAGCCTGTGACCAACTAAGCACACACCAGAACAGTGGATCAAATATTTGGCTATGTTTCTTACTAAGTTCTGGTATTTTACAAGACAAGTAGGGCAAGGGATAAAACCTGTGGTCAATTAAATTCCATTCCTAACTTACTATTCAAGGTGAAGTGGATGATGACAAACAGTCATCCACAAGCTTTAGTAAATTGTACTGCCACTCAAATTTGTGTGAGAGTCACTACCTACCCCAAGCTCCTCTGATTTCTTGTTTGTCATGACACTCTATTGCAGAGTTTCTCCCTAGGTGCACTGTGTCAAATACAGAAACAGCTATCTGGAAGCAACTGCAGTTTGGCAACTTGGGGTCAAACTCAAAAATTCCCACAAATCCTTTCCCAGCATTTCATGATCCATCATTTTTGGCTAACAGGTAACATTCTTAATACTTTCAACCATCCCAGATTACAATACAATAAAAATAAAATAAAATGAAATGTTACATATCATAATGCCCTTCTTCATACTCAACAGTTTTTGGAGACATACTTGAACATCACCCTTCAGCTGGCTCTGCCAGCCGACTGCCCTGCAAAGCAGAACTGATAGCAGTTTCAGCAATGGCACCTGTCTGCAGCTTTTCCAAGAGGAGAAAAAGAACCACCATCACCTGAAGTAACTTTTGCTGAAACAGAGCCATTTGGAGCAGATTTGCATTCATGTTCAAGACAGCAGTGAAGGATTGTTTTGGCACAGTGTGAGGTGGTCACCATCCACCACAGCAGTCAGGATGACAAAGAATAGCCTCAGATGTGTATGCGGGTAATCTCAGGGCTGCAGTAGCAACTCATCAGCAAGAAAGCTGGAATTATAAACACATATGCAATTGTGTAAAGACTGTTCAGAACATGGCAAACAGTGTTCTCCACATCTTAATTTGCTCATATCTTGCTTTCTCTATGTATTTTCACATAGTGCTTAAACAGACATCTTGATGGCTGAGACGTTAACTTCTGTGATAGAAAAATTCCTTAAAATATCCCTACACTGCTGAAATGCTGTTTCATATTTGAAGAAATGCCTAGAAAATAAGAGAATACAGTGCCATGGTACAATCTGAAGTGTACCTCATAACATACTAGGAATACTGTTGTCTTAGGGAGGGCAGGGAGAAAACCTTGCTCATACATACACTCAGTAATCAATACCGCTTACAGTTTTGCCTGGTACTTAACAAACGCATTATTTACTATAGGGTGGTTCAGGCATGTTCAGAGTGGTGTGGTTCACAGGTATTGTTCATCATTTGTCTGGGACACTATAAAGAAGAAAACCAAGAACTACTTTGAGAATACAAGAAATGAAAAGGTTTGTTTACTGCAGCAGCAGACCAGCATTTTTTTTAGGGAAAGACAAAGGGGAAGATTTCTGAGTAGATAGCTGAGGTAGAAAGAACTTAAGTGTCACTGCACTGGGGCTGCTCTGAATGCAGTCAGTAGAAGGAGTAGGCAAAAGATGGAAGAAAGGAAATACAGTAAAATTAAGGATTTTTGGTTTGGGTGGTTTTGGTTTTTGGTTTGTTTGGCTTTTTTGGTTTTTGGTTTTGTTTGTTCTTTTTTTCATTGTGTTAAATACATTTTAAAAAATGCACAAGACTGCAATTTTGAAAAAAAAAAAAAAAATCTGCTTACATACTTTGCAATTGCAGGCAGTGAGTAAAAGCAAACACTGTATGTTACGCGCTCACTGCCCAGAAACAGGGGGTGGGGAGACAATGCCAAGATACAATCTTAACATATACTATGGCTTTCTCGTTACAATAGGAATAAATCTAGTGAGTCAAAAGGAAGTTACCCTCCCCAGAGCAGAGTGTGCATGACTGGCAGATGAGGTGGGTGCAGCAGAGTCCGTCCAGTTGCCTTACACATCTGAAGGAAAGAATACATCACAGGAAAGGAATAATGGTCTTCAGGCACCGCTTCATCACAGGAGTCAATGCTTGTTCCAGCATCCTCTCAACAAACGCTAATTCACTCTTTTCTAGCAACATCTAAAACATCTAGTGTTACAGTCACTGTGGGATGCCCAGATGTTCTCCTTTGCTTTTCTGTAAATGAACTTCAGGTTCTAATAATCTGGTAAAACACTGCAGTGACATGTCCCCTTTGACCACCCTTCCAGCAATTGTCTTGTCAATATCCTTGTTGCAATGTCTGTTCTCAAAGGCTTTTCAAACTTTCACTCTCTCTCCAATGATTAGGAAGATGTGGATCTACAGTGCCAGGAAAGCGCACGTGACAGAGTACCATGCTACAGAGCCATAATGCTGTACTGGGTTTAGCTGAGATGGAGTTAATTTTCCCCACAGCAGTCCTCATCGTGCTGTATTTCGTATTGGTAGCTAGAAAGGTGTTGATAACAGAGCAGTGTTTTGGCCACTGCTGAGCGCTGCTCCACAGCATCCAGGCTTCTCTCTGACATTCCCCCCTCACCAGTAGGCTGGGGGTGGGCAAGATCTTGGGAAGGGACACAGGACAGCTGACCCAAACTGACCAAAGGGATATTCTTCATCATGTCTGCTCAGCAATAAAAACTAAGAGAAAGGAGGAGGGGGAATGACACACGACACATTCGTTATTACTACATTTGTCTTCCAGAGCAACTACTACGCATACTGAAGCCTTTACTTCCCAGGAAGTGGCTGGACATAGCCTGCTGGTGGGAAGGAGAGATTTTTTTTTTTTTTTCCCCTTTGCTTCCACATGTGGCCTTTGCTTTTGCTTTATTAAACTGCCTTTATCTTGACCCATGAGGTTTTTTCCATCTTACTTTCTCCTCACTCCAACCTGCTCAGAAGGGGAGTGATAGAGCAGCTTGGTGGGCACCTGGCATCCAGCCAAGGTCAACCCACCACAAATTCTTGCTTATTCAACAGCAATTTTTGATGTGTATCAAATTTTACACAGTAAGTTGTAACTGGGCAACATGGCAGAGAACAGCAGAGGACATATAGAAAAACAGATGAGTTCACTGGTAACACAGGGAGCGGTAGCGATGGCAGCTGGAAGGTTGCCAAAACAGTGAAGCAGTACAGATGTGCCCAAATATTAATATTCATTAACCAATGTTCTGTGAACTTTCTACAGCTTCAATTGCAATTACAGAATGTGTATTACCTCACCAGCCAATATTTCTTATGAATTGCATCCTGTTAAGGATGAGATCATTTCAAGGAGCAGAAACTGAATTTAATGAAGATCAAACCATCTTGCAGAAGCAATTTTTATATGTAACTCAACATTCTTCAGAACTACTATCAGCCATCCCCATTGAGTTCTGGTAGATGACCTGTTTCTTTATTAGGGAAATATTTTCATTCATGATCATAAGAAAATGATGATACAGTTTAAAAAAAAAAAAAAAAAAAGATATTTGAGAGTTGGATTTACTTATGACCAGAAATATAAGAGCAGGCCAAAACTTCCAACATCTTAATTTTCACTTTTGATAAAACTTCGTTGCTATTACTTACTAATTTTCCATTTCTGTAAGGTAACAGTACTAATTATTTTAAAAGCAATTACTGAAGGAAAGATGGACTTCACAGATTTGGAAGACAGAAAAAGCAGTGTGATATAAATGAGGCACAGATTTACCACAGTATCTCCACTCTCACTAAGTCCTGCTCTTAAAGAATCATCAGTCCAGTGGAGAAGGGATAGTAAAAAAAATGCTTGTTACTTCTCATGGCAGGTAATACACTTATAATCCAAATAACTACTAAGAATCATCATCTTAAGATATAAAACAGAGGCTGGCCAAAGACATCAGTTAACTGTCGTTTGAAAGATTGTTCCTAAGTACTTGAAATTTCAATCTGATTAAGGAGAAAATGAAAGGATGACACCAAACACAACATAGGAGCCCTTCACATCACTTTTCAGCAATGTGAAACAACGCCGTTGCCAGTGAGAGAGACTTCTGTAATCTTACCCAGAAAAGGCAAAAAATACCACTTTCTGGTCAGCCGAGTCAGCTATTTATATTTCTGTTGGCACAAAAGTATATGTGAATAAGTATTTTTCTTAATAGCTATTAATTATTTTATCACTAAGTTCTCATGCTAAGTTCTTCAATTCAAATAAAAATTTTTATATTTTTCTAGTTCTTCACAATGTAGCATTCTAGACTGCATTTGTTAACTGTTCTACTCTCGTCAATTCTTCATGAAGCCAGTATTCTCTTTTTATTTTCTAAATAAGTGCTTATTTATTTCCTCCAAACTTTTATCAACAAATTCACTTATAAACAATATGCTGTGTTAGTAACTAAAAAAATTAAATATATTCTGTTCAAACATCTGTGTTATTTCAACTTTATTCTAAAAGTAACTACCTATTCTAAACATAAATAAAGGGCGTGCATTAACCTAGTAGTTATTTACTGAGAAGATAATAGTTTTACTAGTCTGATGTGCCTTATGACTCTGAACACCTGATCACATGGATTGGAATTTCTGGAGTTATCAGCTTTCAAAATTGTCTACTGTGTTTTTCACAGAAAAGTATATGCACCACACATACTTTTGTTCTAAAATTGTATTTTTTTAAAATATATTTTAATAATGACTTTTGATACCTCTTACTGATGAAAAACAAAGATATTCCATTCATATAAAACTTTTTGCATGTGCTATAAAAAGTATTTAAAATAGGAAAAAGACTAGCAGGTTGACTTCTCAATACAGAAAAGAAGCTCTACAGTAGTTAAGTACATTATCTAAACCAGACAGTAATTAGGATTAAAACTCCATGTTAGAAAGCAGACTGGAATAATTCACAGTTAAACTGCTTAGATGTTAGAATATTAAATAGGCCATGACTGAATAATTCCAGCTCAAGAGAGATGCACATTTTCATTGTAAATTCCACCTTTCATTGCCTTTGGAACATGAAACTGTAATAGGATGCTACTATTAAAATGGATCTCTAAGCTTTCCAAATGGAAGTGAAACATAATAATAAATACTAACAGAAGCCATCAACAACTCTATTTAATATATTCTTAAATGCTTCCTTTCTGCAAAGGCAGACATAAATTAATTATTTTAATTGGGTCATTAAAGGTTTCAAACAAGCACCATGTTCATCTTTTTAATTTCCAAAACACTGATGGTGTGAGGGGCGCATTCAAGACAGGTGAATTCCGAGCACTCAACACAGAGGAACCCAACAGTCCCTTTCCCAAATGTATATTTTTTTTTCACCTATTATTCTATAGGTGGAGTGATAGTGAGACTACATTTTTGTCTAACAAACAAAAAACCAAACCTCACACATATCAGATACGGGCAGAAATCCATATGGTTTTGTACCTTACTAACAACCATAATCTTCCCATTTGAGGAATGGCTTCCACAGAACTCATACATATAAATAGAGATATAGTTATAGATATATAGGTATACATATAGACATGAATAATATAAAACTGCATCTCCACACATGCAAACTGATTAAACAACTTTGAAAGATGAGCTTAGTTGCATATTTCTGAACTACAAATTGACAATAAATTTGAGGGGTAATGCACAGTACAGAAAAAAAATGAAGAATCAAACAGAAAACCCAAAAATTATGGCTGTTGAAGACCATGTCTTACCAGCCCTTAAATGCTTGGTTTGTTGCACTCTTTCTACAATCCTATCTATTTGTCAAAGTTAGCTTTAACTACTTTGGCAAATCTCTGGCTTTATCTGTTCTTTTAAAATATTATTTTCATACGTATACTTACATAACTGATTCAGAAAGTCTATTCCATTCTTGTGTCTCTGATATTAAAAGTCAAAAGATAATCAATGGTAGGAGTTAAAGTTCACAACACTGGCCGATTCAGCTTTTACATAGTGCTATGTTGCATCCCTGTGACTAAAGGAACTGCTTAGATTTGGCTTATGAAGGTCTCAAGCTCGGAGTAAACGTACCAAAGCTCAAAGACAAAGTACATGTAATAAAACTGTCTTCATGTTTATACAATCACTATTATTATTTGTATCAAAGACTCATATTGATATTTTATTGTACTACACACTGTGGATTTATATTGAAAGGTAGATCTTTCCAAATCTATCAGAAACAGTCTACGGTTTAGATCTACATATTACATAAACATAAAGGTTAACAGAACCTTGCTGTATCTCTAAATATTTTAATTTATAACCAATTGTAATTGATATTGTTGTAAAAGATCAGTAGGCACATTACTACAGCTGTAAAATTTAAGCATCCTACTCATGGTATATAGCTAATAAAAGAGCAACTTGGAGAATTTTCCTTAGCACAGGAAATCTAGTTCTCATTTTCTAATTTTGTAGACACTGAGTCCATGACTATTTGTTTGCTTGTACTTCATCTGTTCGGTTCATAGGGTCACATGAATAATTATAAGATTATTTCGGATAGTACTTAGGGGCCAGGAAATTCTCAGAGTTTTCATGACTGAATTGTTTAATAGACTTTTAGGTCAGGCTACAGAACATGATTTCATGAAACAAAATAACTTTGTTCTATAAAGAGGCATTTTCCACTTTAAGTTTTTTTAATTACCTAGAAATAGAAACGGCACCATTCCTTGCCTCAAGTAGCAGCAGAATATTGACACTCTGAACTTAATTTTTAAATGACACATTTAATCTTAATTTACTGATAAAATGTGAGTCTTCATTCATCACTGCTCACAATGAACATTTAATTACAATTCTAACAAAAAGGGGGCTGGGCGGCTATCTTGTAAATTTTTAGCAGAGAATTTTTGGCTAAAACTACGCAATCACAATAATCCAGCATGGTACAATGAAGCAATTTTATTGATATTGGTATCTTGAATCAGTAATGCAGTACCTTCAACACTATTCATCTTCCCTAGTCATTAGCTGCTAAGGGAAGACCATACTATATCTATAGAAAGTATCTAAGAAAGTCTAAGGTAAGAAGACAGCATGAACAGGTAACATGCAATGCAGTGACATAAAGAAATTATTTCCTCTTTTCCTTGTTTCTAGCTCGTGTGTTCAAATGCTGCTTTAAACTAAGTAACTGTCCTGCAGAACACAGTACATTTAATTTTCATATCATATTTTTATTTTATGACCTAACTTTGATGATGAATACCTAATACACACTAATAGCCATACTTATATTAAGACAACTGTATACTAGAATAAAACTGTATTTATGGAAGTAATTGTTACTGGAAGAGTTTTTGAGTTTCATCCGAATCTGCTAAAAAGATGAATGATGGTTACACTATGGTTACATTAAAATTGATGAGTTTATCCTGCTCTCTCCAAATGGAGTTTTGGAAGCCAATTCAAAGATCTAAACACAGGACAATGATTCATTAATTGTATTTCCAGTTCATTCTTACTTGCCTGAAATGCATAAAATAGATAATCTAATGTTCTGCAATTTTCAGAAGTTCTAATTCTTTCATCACAGTTAAAATATGTTTTTTAACGTAAATATGCGGTGGGGGGGGAAGGGGATGGGTGGGCAGGGAATAGGAGTGACAGCAAGTGAGAGAGTGACCAAACAAGGGATTAGGAATGAGAGAGATTAGTTCAGTATTTAAAGTACACTTTTTAATTGTTAACGAAGTAAATATGATTCTGCAGGACCAGAGTATATGTTCTCCTTTCTTTTCCCACTGGAGTGGAATGTCACTTGAGGCTTGATTTTCAGAATTCAAGGCATCTGGCTTAAGACCAGAAGAACAAAAATATTTTAAATTAACTTTCCTTATTCTCTGGGGATTGTTAAAGGCCCAGGGACTACAGTTTAGTCATCCATGAGATTTATTTTGCTTTAGTGTTAGCTTCAACTAAACTTTGTATATACAACAGCTTCCTTACCAAAATTCATAGCCACTCTGCTCAGTGCAATCATTTTTATAAACTACAATTATATTACACTGAATTACATGCGTAAGTGACCTATGTATATGCTTAACCTCTCAAATGAAGGATAAAACTTAGATTCCTATTATAAGCTTCTCTTTCATACCATCCACACCAGTTTTGAAAAAAACTCTGATTTATTTATCTGTAATTACACCTGCCCAATTTAGGATTTTTTAAACTTTTTTCAAAACCTTCATCCTAGTGAGAAATAGTGCCCTTCAATAGCTTTGGGGGAGCTGAGTACAGCTTTGTTTTGAATTAACTGCAACAAGTTTCATGTACGTAATAAATATTCATGTACCTGAGAGGGAGGAAAATCTGTAGTGGATGTTTTAGTTAACTCCCAAGCAAAAATGGTTTGTTTGCTTTCTCATTTTAAATAATTATCATAGAAAGACAGAAAAACCTTGAAAGCACCGTACATTTCCATGCAACTCTAGTAGTAGCATAACATTTTACTGAACCCTCAAATACTCTAAACTTGACAAGTACACAGCTAAGATCTTTAGAGGGCATTTTTGTCACAGTAGCATCACTCTGAGAATAAGCAGGAAGCCTTTTTTGTTCAAATAGTGCTACGATAAGAACTTGAGGTGGCATCAGGGACAAAAACCAGAAAAAAGTACTTTAGAAAGGTTACACAGATCTAATGGATCTTTACTGTAGTACAGAATAATAAACAAGCAGAGATAATTTCCAGACCCTTATTTTCTCAGTAGTGCATCGAGGACAATCTATTCCTATGGAAGGTAAAGTGTTCACATGCTTTTAATAACAGAGGTCTCGTCAAACCCAAATCTACATAAAATACATAAACCTATTATAGCACTAGCATAGAAAAGGGCAATGCTGCAGTGAAACAAAGTAACTTCCATCTAAGACATACACTTCTAAAATCTGTTTTAAAATTGAGTCTTTATATTCCCAAATTTACTCTACAAACCATACTAATACATTCTTCTACAATGAAACCTGCCTATGAAGATTTATCTATGAAAGACCATATGAAAACAGAAAATGAAGCAATAATGGAAGTTTAGTTACTTAAAATTTAAGATGGAAAGTTTTGGCACTAGTTTAGTATTATTAAAATAAATGATTAAAAAATGACACTAAGAAGAGTCATGGCCTCTCTCAAAATTAACAGAGAAGCAAGGAGTAAAGATGGTAACAAATACTATTCTATAAACTAAGTTAAGATGGTTTTGATAACTCTGGACCCTCAATATGTACTTGACAAATGTGTGACTGTAATTTAACCTTTTACTCTAGTCATTTTTTTTTAATCTCCTGACTGGCTACCTGTGTATTTACTTTCTTCATGGGGCATTACTTCTCTGGACTTACTAATACATTAGCAGAAACCCATATTCACATACATTCTACTTATCAATATGGTCTTTTAATAATATATCTGTATATCTCACAGCCCACCTTTTTTATCACTGTGTACACACTTTAGAACAGGAATTTAATCTTCCTATGTATTTATTCGGCTCCTTGGAAAATTAGTCCCACAGCCTAATGCTGCCAGACATTATTACAGTATACGTGACTTTGAACATTATTTATAATGTATCACCCTTCAGTTACCTTTTTTTAATCATGTCATAGAAGCACAAAAATAAAAAGTAGATATCTGGACCCTTTACTGAAGGCTTCAAAGCTTTGTGGCAATGTTCCCAGCCTATTTGCTTTTAACACTGTAAAGCTACAACACTAAACTAAAAAGCATCAGAGGGGTAAAACTCCTCCCGCTATATAAGTGAAAATAATACAAGTTGTCACAGAGATACAGAGTTTGTGTTACGTATAACCACCACAACCTACTCTAACTAATCATCAGAGCTTACGCACAAAAAAGAACATTATGATGTTATTTTTACAAGTAGGTACTTGGATTCCTCATTAACCAACCTACACAACCGATTGCTTGGGCCAAAAAAGCACTGTCCATAGTTTAGATTTCAGGTACATAGTACTATACTGGAAGATTAGTCCAGTACACTTGAATGTTACACAATTTTCAACTTTTTTCAACTATTTAAAAGTACAACATATATTTGAAAAAAGGAAACAATTCTCTCACTATCATCACTAGTGTGTAGTAAGCTGCCTGTAATTTTAGTTTCACATGCATATGATGGGGGAATAAAACAAACCAATATTTTTAGTATTTATAAAAAAATATATAATAATCAAATGTCATCCTGATTGCATTTCTACTGAATATTTTCCTATTGATTACACTGAGTGAAGTGATAGGTACAAAATTTGCTTTTATATTCTTACTGAATATTCAAAAAAACAAATCTTAATATATTCACTTTATGATTTCAGTATACTTTACTAAAGAATAGTAAGTATTTTCTATAAATCCTTGCTGTACATGCAATATTTGTTCATTAATTGACAGAAACAGTGAGGTATTCATTCAGGGTTTTAATGTTGCCTTCATTAATGGTGTCTAAGTGCTTTATCAAAACAACAAAATAAGAAAAAGAAAAGCCTGTAATTGTATTACTTTATTTACAGAGTTAGAACCCAATACTAAGCAAACAAGTAGACAGAAGTTTAACCAAATTTGATAAATTTACGTTTTTAAATTCTGTGACTTTACAATCGAACACAATAAACTAGTAAACGTTCACATGCAGTATGCCTAATCTAAATAAAAAGAAAACAACACAGACTTTTAGAAATTACTGTTTACATCTGCAGGGTAAGTACTGACTGAAAGAAGCATGTTCCAGTAAGAAATATCCTGCTTAATATACCAAGAATATATTTTTTTTTGCAGCACTGCATTCTTCTTTCTGAAGAAGGAAAGCCTTCCTGTTATTCCCGGAGTAATAAAAACTTTTTTGTATTTTATATTATATGAACCATACCTTTTCCCCTTGTGTTTCACCATATCCGTATCATAGCAAGTGGTAGGAAAAATGACAAAACTGTATAGAAATCAAAACAAGCAGACACGAGCAGAAACTGCAAGTTCACTTTCAGCAACGCAAGATGACAGTCTGTTCTCGTCTACAGAGACTGCCGAAGAGCCTGGAGAGAAAAGAAGTACATTGCCAAATCTTAATCCCGTCGCTGCATTTCACATGGTGCTGCCTCACCTCTGCAGCTCCTACAAGTCTACTTTTCCAACCAGCAGTGGAAATCTGTTCGTTGTAAAAACTCTGCAAGCATTATACTTTAGCCACAGACACACAGATAATAAAATCTGAAATATTTAGTATTTAATTTTGCTGACATACTGGAGTTTGTGTTTATATTACTGCAAATGAAATGATGCAATGCTAAATTTATCTGAAAGTACTGCCTTAGGCTCCTGGTATTGTATGAATTTGTAGAAAAAATATTTTACAATGTTAGCAATTAAGTAATTTCTAAAATGTATTTATAGATACAGAAAATAATGTCACTGACAACATATTTTAAGTAAAATAAATCTTCCCACTTTGGATTTCTCATCTCTAAGCTACTAATACAATTACATTATTGCAGAAAACATACAGATTAATAGGAAAAAAACTTTGAGCCAAATTATACAAACACATGAAGATTATTTCTAATTACTGTCCACTTGAAACAGTTCCCAAGCATACCGCTGAGGTTGCTGCACCGCTGCTCTGCTGCAGTGCTGCAGACGTCCCTTTCTATTGACCCACCATATTTCTTCACAAGGGGGCACAATTTAGAAAGGAAAGGCCCACTTCACAAGGAATTTTTGCAAACCTAAAAATTCCAAGGGTGACTGTGCTACTTTAAGAGGGTCACAGAGGAACACCAAAGAGGATGAAAGAGAATTTTTTTCCTAGTGCAGGAACTGAAATAAGCAGCCTTGCAAAGCAATTTTCTTTTAGAGTAAAGTATAGATGAATGAGCCAACACAGAAGTACTACAGCACTCTGGGTATTTTGTGGCTTCATGGCCTTACACTCCTCAGGAAGACTCCTGAAAGTGGGTTGCATTTCAAATAAAATTGAATAAATCTCTAACTTGTAACTTGGGTAACTTTATCTCTGAAGTGGGCCTTGTTACTATTTAGTTTACCCTCAAATACTGCTCTTGAATAACATCATCTGTGCACAAACACTAAATGAAAAGCAATGATAGGCAAGAATAACGAGTCATGGAAGAAAAAAAAAAAAAAAGAAATGTGTGATAAAGTTAATGATGATAAAGGTAAAAGTAGGAAAGCCACTGAGTAGCAGAAACTGTGCAGTAAACATGACAGTTGCCTATCTTCTGAAAACATATTTTAAATACCGTGACTCACCCCTTACTGTCTTTTAAAATACTTTCTCTTACAGTTATGGAGAGACTAACACAGAAGAAAAATTTTGAGAAGATATGCTACAGTTGCATGCTGGAGGGTTGGGAAAGTAAACAACATGAAAAACATCCAGCTATCAGTAAAACCTGATAGCTTCCTTCCATGTACTCTTAGAATAATTAACAGACAGCAACAAATACAGAAAAAGGGTACATGGCAGAGACCACTGTTCGTGACTTCTATCCACAGAAAACAGGTACAATGATTTATGAAAAAACTGTAACAAATGTTTTAATACTATTATACTAATAGTACTTATCAGGCAATCATTATTAAATATAACATGTCATCTAGTAAGCAATGTAAAAATAGCAGAAAATAGTTGAGTTCCATAAAAAATTCTACAAAAATTCACAAAACCTTGTCATTAAATGCTCCAAACATCAGTACCTTATAGCCATTTTAAGTCCTGTAGGCTCTGGCATTATAATACAGTTTTCTCGCTGTTGCAGAACTGAAGCAAAGACAATTTCACATGCATGTTTTTGTTGAATAAGACCTTCTGGAATACATTGTGTCTATTTTTCTACTGAATCTTCACTTTTACTAAAAATAATATCATACAACAACTACCTATGGATAACTGTTCTTTAGGAAAAAATAATTTGTCTCTCTCTAATCACTGGTATTCTGGTATTACCTTGACATTATAACACCTGCTTTGGTACCCAAAATTCCCTAATACCAATTTGTGGTTTATTCCCTCAAGTGCTGGCAGACAGAAGAAATTTCTTACTTGTTATTGTCAGGGAAAATGTACTTTTGCTTGACAAGGCATGGATACAGGATATTCTCAGATTTGTCTCTTTTTTTCCTGTAAGGATTTGTGTCTAGAAGGCAACCCCTTTTCAAGGTATCAATACCGACAGAAGTCTTTACATGGAATTTCCAGGCATGGAAAGACAGAGTAATCACCTCTCCCACATACACCGATTTCATTATATCATTTGGAAACTGGGATCGATCAGTGACATCTGAGCAAAAGGGTAACAGAAAAAGTAACACTGGAAGGACAGTCTGTGGAGGTAATCTGTGAGAGGGATAGCTGTAGTCTCTTCTTTGCCTACTTTATGCCAAATAACAAGCGTGTTTCTATGTAGAACAACATACTAGGTAAATGCACTCTGCTTTCCATTTTCTAGCTGCTGATAAAACTCCATGGAAGAGCATCTGTCAAAATCAAGAATCTCCAATAGAGACATATCATAAATATTTAAAGATATCCCTCCCAGGAAAACATGTTGAATACACTTCTAACCACGCTGAGGTTTGCAGCACAGATTAGCTCCTCAAAGAAATCCCCTATCATTATACATCTTGCAACTACAGGTTACAAAAACCACTTATACTTCCTTAGCTGGCCTGCCAAATGTTTTACTGGAAACAAACATCTACAGATGTTCTAGCTGCTAATATTTAGAAAATGGTCATCTTGCATGACAAACCTGTTCCTTCATTTCATTGAAACCACTTTCTTCCTAATGGGTAGCCCCACTTTTACATGGGAGGCATTAATGAAAAGATGCCCATCTTTACTAGAATTGGTCCAGTCCCAGTGGCAGCTTCTATTCCCACTGTAAAGCAAGGGAACAACAACCATTCTGAATTAAGCAAACCAGGGAATATAATAAAGTTTGGATAAGTAGTTTTAATTTCTTTTCTTAACTACAAGAGAATTTATTCCAAGATAAATTTGAAGTTTGTTGGCAAACATCTGTGGGCATTTAGTTTATAATGTAGTGACATTTTCAAGTCTACGGACATTTTAAAGGACACATTAATGATCTGTTAGCAAAATGGTTTTCAAAAAGGCTAACTCATAAGAAACACGACTAAAGTAAAAAATAATGGCTTAAAAACATGCAATGGATTTAGTAAGCAGATCTAGAATCTGTAGCTTTACCTGTATATTGGATGCTGCTACAGTCCACGTTCTTTTATAGCTACTACTCTACAATCGCTGAAAAAGTGTTCTTTGAAAATTTAGAACAAAGCTCCTGAACAAAAGATATAATTTGAACTGAAAATTCCTAACTCCTGAACTCCATAATAAAAATCTTCATTCTAAGTGCCTACAACCACATCATTATCAAAATAGTGTGAGCCCTGATACAATCTAGTACAGAAACTGGTTTATTCTTTTAAGCTTCTTTAATGTGCAGCATGATCCACTATGCAAGACAGTCAATCTGTTCTTGGCAGTCCCAAGAAAACAAAAAACTACCAGATTTGTTCAAATACAATTTAAGTGCACCTCTGGCAGATGAACAATGAAATTCCCTTTCCTCTTTGGGGACTTAGGGTTTGTGCAGAAGAACAAAACACTATCTAAATTCCATGTATAATTTGGTAATGCTCTCTATCGGTTGAATTTAGTATCGTCATGTCCCCATGGTCCTGCACATACTCTTTTCTACACAAACAGGCTTGTCTAACTAAAATCACAGCACCCTAAAATGCCTCCCTACACAAAAAACAAGGAAAAACTGGGAGAAGGAGGCTGACAAGTCTACGTTCATTTAAGTTTTCAGGCCTAAGCTGTTTCTAAGATCTCATCAGGAACTCTTAAGGATCGCATGCAGGACATAAGTGTTAACATAAGGTAAGTCAGGATTCAGGCACCAGTAAGACATCCTTGCTCTCTTCATCTTAGCACAGGGTTAGCAAGAAAACCAAAAGCTTTTCCTGTCAAATAGACTTTTTGTGTATTTCTCAATGCCACAACCTATGGACCTAATAGCATGAGAAGATTTACAAGAGATTACACTTGTCTCTGGAATCCAACAGATGAACAACGCTGTTCCCTCCAACCCACATAAACAGCTTTTTTGTTATTTGTTGTCCTTCCAGTCCAAGGAAGAAAAGCTATTTTTTCTCAATAATGTCAAGGAATTTTAGGTAAACAAACCACTGCAAAATGCCTGCAATATGACAGTTTAGAGTTTATTCTGCCAGCACATGAGGTATAAATGCTACAACCTGCTTTATCTGAAGATTACATTCTCCCGGACCGTGAGATTTTGACAAAAAGGTGAAGGTGCACTATTACTCAGCTTTGCTCTCTTTCCAAAGAGAACAAGCCATCTCTGTAGAAGACTAACTATATGACCTGTTAATTAAGAGCCTGTCAATTCTAAAACAGCTTTAATTTCACAGTGACCTTCTCCAACACTGCAAAGAGCAGAAAATTTGTGCTATAGCATGGAAGCAAACTCCATTATTTCCTACAAATAGTTAAATACATATCTCATTAGCTGTCTACTTGTCCGTATGAATGAGACCGGAAAGAGCACATATCTGCAGGGAACTGTATTACAGTATACAGAGCTGGGGGGGGGGGGGGGGGGGAGCAGGGGGGCAGGCCCAGGGAGAAAAGAAGAAAGGAAAGAGGAAGGAAAAAAATGAAGACAACATCCAACAGATCCTCTGCCCTCTTTGGTCTGCTTGCCAAGTCCATCCCAAAGCAGAAAAACCCAGATGCAGAACTCTGCTACTCTGCTGTTACAAGTTCTCCCACAAACCTTTCATGAAATTTGTCTGTGTAGGTTTGTCCCAAAGGGCTTTAGATTCTTAGACATGCGTCTGTACCAAGACATGCATTTGCAGTATGTTAAGTACTCCAGTCCTTTCACTGAGAAAGTGTGAGCTATGTTTTGAGCTCCAGTAACTTATGCTTTTCATCACAAATATTCTCTATGATTTGATCCAAACCGACCCTGGAAAGCTTCTTCTTGGTGAAAGTCGAAAAACATTCCCATGAAAAATTATTCCTCCAAGAACATAAATGGGAACTCTCCAGCTCATAAAATTACTAGTAAGAAGGAAGGATGACAAAAATTCAGGAGACCATTTTAGAGGAATTCAGAAAAACAGACGAAAGCCCAGGTTGCACTTTTTATATTTGACAAAGACCAACTGGAAATTCTGCATTAAAGCCTTGCCAGAAAGGTCCATCACTAAAGACCTTAACATTTTCTTTCCTGTATATTTCCTAATTTCTAGAGTTTATTGAAAAGTTTTACTAGTACTGAGTGGGTGAATTTTTCTCTTACTTTCGGAAATGCCCACGAGGAGGGAAAACCATACCCCAAAATCAGTACATAATACTACTACAGTTTTACACACACAGCAAAGTGGAGACAGTAAGTATGTAAATAACATCTCCAAAATAAGAACTATTCAGAGGAAGAGTGTGAAGGAAAAATCTGTAACTCCTGACTTCCAGAATGTCCCTCTTCACTGAACAACTCTCTTTCAATGGCCACAATTACAAGGCTACACAAACCTCTGTGTACTGCCCAACCTTTCCAAGGGATCACATACCTCTTTCCAGGAGTTGGGTAAAGATAAATTGATGTATGAATCTGTCACTCTTAGACTGAGTTTTGTGGACAAACTCAGATCTTTCAGAAGAGATACAAATAGATGACAATCCCATTACAGTAATAATTATACATAAAATTAACAAAGAAACAACACTGCCAAAACTTCATACGCACAATGTAATCGGGAAACCATTCACTTTTCTTTTTTTCTTTTCCTTACAAATGCTTCTGAGACATATAAAGAAATTATAGTGCCAACTTGCTTCATAAGAGGTCTGAAAATACATCTAATACTAAAAAATTAAAAAGATGATCAGAATGATTTTCTGAAATAGTGTCTACAGAGCTCACATGTTCCTAAGTTTTTGGCACTTATTTTTAGCATCCTATAGGTCATATTTGTAGTTTGAAGATTTTAATTCTAAATTTCTGACAAAAAAAAAACAAAGTTGCCCGGAAGAAACTGCCTACTGGACCAATTATAGTTATTAACAAATAACAAGGTTTTCTTTCACTCAGACAATGCACAAAATACTAGAACATGACTATAAGATGACAGCCAGGAGAAAGCTTTACAGTCCAACAGTGGTAAACATCATATAATAACTGAACATTTTTAACCCATCCAGGAGTACTCTCCAAAAGTGCACATGGGGAACCGGTATCAAAGCCATATTATTTTGAAATACAAATGCTAACTTTGTAACAACCTAATTCATATTCTTCTGAGCTATATGATTTTTAGACAGCTGCTGTTATTTGCAAACTGCAAAACTGGAACTACACAGATGATGTCTTTTGGCCAGATCAGAACACACAGCTACACACTGTGTCTAATAAAGATTTTCATCTGATTCCACCTACTGGTAGGAAAATTGTTTTCTACAGCCATGACAATGGTACAAATAAGCAAAAAAAGCTTTTCCCACAATCTTATTCAATTAGTAGAAAGTAAAATGGGCAATGAGTTTTTTCTAGCAAGGAATATCTGATATCCAACATTTAAAAATCTCCTAGTAAAGAGTTTACGAAGTGATATTCCAACATTTTTTGAAATTCACAGGCTGTATTGAGACTTGACTAACATTTTGTAAACACTTCAACTTTAAAGCCTAAACTTGTTTGAAATGCATAGCAGTGAAGATTGAAAAAAGAATTTCATTTTATATTTTTCTTTTATATAATCTATCTTTTTTAGTGTTTGTACTGTTCTTTACATGGAAAAAATGTTTCTTTTCATCATTTTGCCAAGAGCCGTATTTTCATAAATACAGATTTTTAAATGTTTTTCAAATATATATGTGAACACAAAGGACGTTTTAAGCAACAAAACAAAGCCAATTGAATAAATCTTGTATTATATTCAGATAATTCTTTTTGTTTATATTCACATAAACATAACTGTCCTGACATAAGACTATCCAAAAGAAAATATCATCCCTGTTCAAGCCATATAAGCACAAAAAGACAGGGAGGCTGGCTCCATGATGGGCAAATTCACCTCAGGGAAAGATTATTTTGTCTGGTTTCTAGAAGAATGTCAGCAAAACACCAAATCCCAACTTTAAACCACTTTCGGAGGATTCTCAAACTGGCAAAGGGGAGGAAAAAACATCTCAGAAAAGTAAATTCTGACATATACATCAGGGACCTTATTCTTCTAAATAAAAAATGGGATCTAGACTAATTGACCTACATGACATCATAATGCCTGTGAAAAGGCCTAACTCTGCTGCTTGGTCCCATAGGGTGGAAAAAGACTTGCCTCCCTAACTGTGTTCTTAAGCTGGAAAAGAAAACGAGAAAATTTCTGCCCAGCTTTTCAGTAAAAGTGGAGGAGGACTTCACTACAAATTGCATGAAGGAATCCTTGAATACCTTTTAAATACCATAAAGACACTTCCCTCCTCCCACCAAACTTTAGGAAAACATATATTTTTTTTAAATCTCTTAGCCTGTTTTGGGCCAGAATTTACTTATATTTCTCCTTTGACTAACCATCATTCAATCAGACTGGGAAAAATATATATATATTTTTAATATAATATGGTGCAAGTCATTCAGCATTTCACGGGAAAACAAATGCAGTATGTGGAAAATTCTTTAAAATGGATGGGAAAGGATCTTTTCAAAGCAACTTTAGACACCACTGTTTGTTGAACCTTCTGAATTCTGTGGGCTTTTTTGAGGGTAAATAATCATATAAAACATTTCAGACACAGTAAGAATCATAGCACAAACCAGATCATTTGCTCCCAATGTAGCATACATATGGTTCTGAAAGAATACAGGACCACATGAAGTATAAACCTGTAGCCATTTCAGCAGTGCTCTACTGAACATGTGCTTCCCGACAAGTGAAACAGTCAAATGGGGAACGAGCTTGTACATGCTGTTCCTTCATGAAATATTCGACACAGAAAAGTGCCAAAGCAGCTTAGTTGAGAAAGAAGCTCTGTTATATTACAGTGCAAAAATATTTCAACTGTATTTTTTCCAAACAATGTGAACACTTGTTCTTCTGGATTTTTAAACATTATTTATCTTCAAAGTTGAGAAATAAATTAGTTACAAGAAGAATAACAGAGCTGTGAAGTTTCGAGTCACATATAGTAAGTCTGTTGAGTCTACTGTAAGTAAATTTACTGTCAAGAAGAATCTTTTTAAATACTTCCAAAGTAGCCAGTTACTTCCAGTAATAAAACAAACCATGAATGTTTCCATGTGCAATTAAATCTCCACCTAGTTTGTGCACTGTGACTGAACTAATAAACGTTCAGAGCTGAGAATGTGGTACAGCATGGTGCAGACACCTGAACTAGCTCTATGAAACCAGGAGCATGTGGAAGCAATAGCATTACCTGTTTTTTCCATTGTGCTGTATTTCAGTTCTCTCCTTGCCATTACATTAGCTAATGGAATGATAACATGACATGGTGATGACAATTCCATTTCACACATGCATTGATTACAATATATTTAATTAATTCACTCCTTTTCAGACTATAAGCACAAACTTGCTTTTACTTGATCAGATCTATAGTAAATCACGGTATGACTTCTTTTCTAATATGTTAAGAATAAGTTTAGAAAAAATAAATTTAATATATTAGGTTTGATCAGGCTAAAGAAAAAAGAGGGACCTGCAATATCAATCTTCCAGTAGATAACAAGAGGTTAGATTCCTCCATGTCTACTGAAAGAGCAAAGAATAAAAACTACCCACCAACGTAAAAGAAATTCTCTATCAGAATCAATATACATTGACTACTCCACTTGCTATCCCACACTATGTCTACTCTGTAAATTACCCTGAAATGTATATGCTGAAGTCATGCACCATTGTATGAAAATAAAAATATTTAATGCTGGTCACACTCTCTACTGTATGTGCCTAACCTAGGTTTTTAAAATACCCAAGTCATGTCTACATTCACATCTACTAGCAATCTAACATTTTTAAAACCACAGCTTTCTGTACAAAGCAGTACTTGATGAATCTGTGCCCCCAGTGTCTGGCAAATAACAATTCTGACCTGCAGGCGAAGGAACCTGAAAGCTGCTGTACGACGTGAGCTTACGGGCTCTCAAAGGCTACTCCAGTCTCACCTGCCACGTCGGGGCAGACACAGAGCAATACCCAGTCTTTCTGCAAAGCCCATTTCAAACAGACCATCATTTGCAATAAGGCAGCGGCTTGAGAAAGGTATGATCTTTGATTAATTGGTACACCTTTTTAAACCTTTAGAATTAATATTTGAAGTGGAGAGAAAATAGTTACTTTTCCATTTGTGTTTTGGGGTTTTTCTTCCAAGCATCTAGTTCACTGATCATACATCAAAGCCAAGTTTGGAATTCCATTTTGTCTTAAATTCTGTTTTCAGATTTTTTTCCCTTTGCTTCCAACTAAAGAAATACCCACCAATGCCAATTAGAAATGATAATGCCGCACAGAACAGAAATGGATTTAAAACCTTCACAGAATCTGCTTGTTAAAGTTACCAATAAAACTGTATGAATAATTCTACCCACCAGGTGGCACATGCCTCACGTTTTGCTTCAAATACAGCTGACCCGCAGTGAGATAGGCAACATAGGACTTTTCCCGTTTCTTTTTTATTGAAATTTACAAATTTCAATACTTTAGAATTTATACTAATTCAACAAATGAACTGATATGCTGCAATCAAAGTACAGAAAAATGAATGAATTTCCACACTTACAATGCACAGTCATTTATGAGCCAATTCGAAACCTTAGCTTTTTCTCTCCTAGCAAGGAGATGCTAATACAGTTCTACCAGGAAAGTGGTATCTGTAAAACTATCCTTGCAGAGGTTTGGGTCAGCATAAATACAGTGTAACGATTCTTCTACTACTAGAGTTTGTCTGGGTTCTCTAATTAAGCTGTATTGTCAAAAGGACTGCAGCAAGACAAAGATTTTATCATTATGGCTGTCGTATCAGATATTCACAGTTACTTATGATCTGAATGTATTTGTGTGTGTGTGTCTGTGTGTGTGTACGCATATATTTATGTGTGCAAACCAGGTCCAAGTGGAAATCAGAGATGATAGACAGATATTGTAGTCAAACAGAAAGAAACCTTGTCAACACTTTCAGAGAGTGTTTCAGTGGAATTTAGGCTCAAATTTTCAAATTGGACTCCTAAAATCAAACCTGTAAATCCCTACGATTTCTGAATGTTGCTGGTCTGATTATGAGAAACACAAGGCATTCAGCATCTCTAAAACTGCAGTAGTTTTATCCAGTAGATTAATCACGATTTTTTGGTGTCTAATTTAAATGTCTGTACTTAAAAAATTTGGTCATAACTTTTTTTGAATAGTTGAATTCTACCTTCAAAAAAGTATAATGAGAATTACTGTATAAAGAAAGCTTTCTCACATCGCCTCCCTCCTGTTTTGGGGGATCAGCTCTCATGAAGAATAGTTCAAACCTCTATTGTTTTCTTTGACTGATGTTGGTCAGATCATTTGCATCTGCCTATGGTATTCAGCTATGACAAAGGCACCATGTTAGACATCACGTCAACAGCTGGTTGGACAGTAGCAACTTGCAACAATTAGCAAATAGGCCAGCCTTTGAACCAGGGATCTACAAAGTCTCATGGTCCTAGAGCCACTTGATCCAAGCAAGTCCTACAATCAAACTTAACTCAGACAGGAAACACAAAACAGAATTTCTTTTACACCCCTCATTCTCACCTAGGTCTTGTGTTAATAAATGCAGAGGACTAACAGTTGAACCGTGCGTGTTAACATGCGTACTAATAAGGAGATCCTCTAACTACAGAAAACCAGATGAAAGGAAAAAAATCGGGTCTTGATTGCTTATACAAGTTAAGAATTAGAAAAGTACAAAAATTAAAACTGCAGAATGTTCAGTGGCAACAACACTCTGCCATCTTACAAAAACAGTGTAATTTCAAATCTCCAGTTAATAACTTGTCAGTGCTTAATGTATTTTTAATTTTATGGACCTTTCTTCTTGGGGAAAAAAAAAATATCACGAGGCAAATATCTGGAAGAAAAAAGAATATGGTTTTCCATGTTACACAATAATGATTAATCTATTCTAGACAAATACACTCCAACCTACTTATTTTCCCACAATGGTAACCTTGACAATTAAGAAGTTGCTTCCCAGTCTTCAGGGGTGTTGAAGACTTTAACATCTTAACATTTTGGACCAACAACATGGCAAGGGTTTTTTCAAAAATAAATATCTGGAAAGCTTGAACTTGTTTTACTATTGTGCAGGCACGCTGTGCCATCCAGCCCCTGCTCACCTAGCAGCTGCAGCTGACCCCTGGTAGAGCTGGGGGATCGCCTGCCCAGCAGCTGGAGCTGACACAGGCCCAAACAGCAGAGACAGAAGCTCTATGGTATGATTCAGGACAAGCCTACAAGATAAGCAGCCCAGGTATGCTAACAGGAGGAGCAGAGTTCCTCCCCTTTAAATCTGGACCAAAATGGTAGATGTGGAGGGTGTGGGAGCCCCTGCAGTAACTCTGCCCAGGTCAGCAAGGTTTCAGCAAACCAGTTTCAGTGGAGTTGGAGCCTGGGCTTCAGTGCCCTCAGGCCACTCACAGCCTTGAAAGCAATCAGGGTGCCTGACAGGAGGGCCATAGTGAAGGCAGCAGTTTAAAATCTGAAGTTGAACGTTATCTACACTGTGGGTTGTAGGGCAGAGGAGGCAGAGGCAATGAAACAGGACAATATGGACATGGCTGAGGCAGTGGCATAAATTAGACTACAGGATGATGATACAATGCTTATGCAGTTTTTCATTTTAATTACTTTTTTAAAATTACATTTAATGTCAAATTTTTCTTCCATTGTCAAAAAACCCAAAACCAACTTATGGTCTGGTTTGTCTTAGATTTGTACCAACATAGTATTTATCAACAGAACATGAAGAAAATTATCTCATCTCAATCTAAACAACAACATTTGATCCAGCTAAATCATGGACTCAGTGATGGGTTTCCAAGCTGCGGTGCACATACTATTAATGATACACAAATGCCACCTAAACAACCAAACGACTCTTCTTGCATGTGCACATGTTAAGTACTGCTGCTACCATAAGGGTAATACACAAGCAAGATAAATTTAGGCCCTCCTTTCTGGGAAAAAAGTAGAACTCTTAAGTCTCTGGAAAGCACAGAGACTCAAGATATCAATAGCAGTGTTGAATTTTCTGATCTGTCTCATCTCAGTCTTCTAAGAAACTTTGTTAGTCTAAGCTTTCCAAAATTAAGTTTCTTTCTATTACATTATTTAATTTCAGCTGTTGCTCAGGTAATAATTTGAAACTGATTTTTATCAAACCTGAGACTCAGTAACTCTGTATATTTTAATTTTTTAAACCAAAAACCATTTTTTAAAAAGCGTGGCATTTTCATCAGATACCTTCCACAGCAGAAAATGTCTCCCCCCTCCCCCAAAAAAAACAACAACAACAAAAAAAAAAACTATAAAGCATCATCTAATTAAAAACCTGAGAAGCTAGCAAAATAGCGCAACTATTGAGCTCTGCCACACATGCTTGGCCTTGTCACATCACGGCTTGCCAGAGTGCCTCAGTTCATAATGGTTTAGAAATCAAATGACGACTAACAATCTCTCTCCAAATTCTTTTCATTTTCTTTATATTTCTACTTGAGTGCAACCTTTGCACATAACCATCACGATAATACTAGCACTGGTTTACATATGTCTTAGTTCCATAGAAAAACAGTAAAACCTTTAGTTCTGGTTAGGTTTGGAAATAAGATTTTGCTGTTGTTTTTTGTTCTCTACATTTCTGAAGTTCAAAAACTCAAAGGACTCTTTGTCAACTATCTGTTTAATTTTCCTTCCAAGTTTTTCATAGAACACTGGCTCCTTTTCACTAGTTCTTTCAGTTAACTATCTTTCATATCTCATTAGCAAATTCTGCCCAGTACTGTTAAATCTATTTCCACTTCTTTTACTTAATGAAAAAGGTTTTTTTCTTTTTTTTTTTTTTTTTGTTGTTGTTGTTCTCTTGGATCCACTAAGTCACAACCACATGGGTATTTCCTGTGAATCTGCGTTCATCTTGGCTGTTGCTTTCCCTTGTGTTTCTTTGCAGACTGGAGAAATTAAAATTAAGCAAGAATCAGAGGAATCTCATCATTAATGCCTAACATAAATGTTAATTAGCAAACACATCTCTTTTCCTGATGAGTATAACAGGAAAAAAAACCCCAAAACGTACTATTCTCTCTGACAGTTTTATGAAGTGGACATTTAACTTCAGTCAAAAATACCAACTCTTTTGGAAAGCCAACTTCAATCTAAAAGTGTAATACCATGTGCATATCAGTCGTCCAATGTGAAGTTTAAATGCTGTTTACTAACCTTCATGGGAAAAAAAAAAAAAACAAAAAGAACGTGCAAAGGAAGAGGACAAAAAAAAAATGGGCTAAAAAAAAAATATATATATATAATAGCTATGAATGGTCCAGATGCCACACGTAAATTTGCATGAGGTCAACAAAGCTGAACCAAGGCTAATAGAAGCAGAAGTGCCCATTAACACCACACAATTGCAATGAAGGAGGAAGTTCAGCCTTAACTATTAGGCTCGGCTGAAGAGTAGATTGTGAATACTACGAAAAATTACCATCTAGTAGTAAAGAACTAAAGGGAAATAAAGGGAAATATATTGGGAAGTCTGTTCTCTATATAAGACTGAAGGATAAAGGAGGCTCCATAAAGACCACCAGCCTAGGGAACAGTAAGCAAGAGGAAGGTAAGTTCAAGAATGGTACTAGGGAACAAGAACAGCCAGCTACTGATAGGCTTGCAGTAAAAAGAGCTAAACTAGTTAGGAGTTAAAACAAACTAGAGTTTTCAAGGTGGGGAGGGCATCACTCCCCCCTTCCCCTTGCAGAATTTAATGAGAAACCTCATAGAGACTTCCAGGGTCAGGAAACCTAGAAAAAGAGCCAATCTTGGAGTCATCCACCAAAAGCAACCTGGGGAGAAGGAGCCTGGAAAAGCCACAGAGAAACAAAGACAGTGCAAGCCGCAACAGCTGGACCATACCCTGAGGTAAATGCTATTAAGACTGGCAAAGCCCTAAAAATGTTATGGGGTAAGGCCTATAAATGGGCAAAGATAAAAAACAGTTGAGCGATACAGCACCTTGTCCAGGGGAGCTTACGCATGCTCTAAGGTTCCGGAGCTGGGACCTTCACCACAAACAAAACCACAGCTCTTCCTCTGCTACTCGCTGACCTAACAAGTAAGGAATATTTAAAGCCCGCAATCCAGGGAGGATCACTGGCCATAGCAGTTGACATGCTATCAACTGTCTCTGACTGTGTGCTTTTCTACCATGCCAGGGGATGCAGACTAAATAAGATCTGACCACTTAGATCGCAGGGAGGACTAAAGCAGAGCAAGGGACAGGTGATGCTGGATTCCACAGCTACACTAGGATAAAAAAAGAAGGGGCAACAAGTGATCCTTCCACAATCCTACATAGTGACAACCTCAATTCTGAAGACAGAGGGAAATATTTTCATTACTATTCACATAAACATCTTTTGGGTTAGTAAATAACTCATTAAAGGTCCCAAAGAAATATGTCTGAATCCAGGACAAAATGTAGCTGCTATCTGTATGGATGTGGAGTAAGTTCACCATGAACAAAAAGAAACAAGGTGTACTGCACAAGCCAGTCCTAATAGGTAGTATTATTTATTTATTTCAAAAGGTAGTATTATTTATTAATTATATTAAACTCTTCCCTATTTTCCCTGGTAAACCTGCCCTGCTTTATTCTGTAAACACCCATATACAAACTCAGTTCTAAACTTCCAAAATAGTTTGTATGATTACAAAAGTGAACCTATCCTCTATCCAAATCAGTCCAAAATCCAGAAGGGGGGGCTGAACAGGACAAATATGATGTAATGGTCAGGTCATTATGTAGAACAGATAAATCAAAATATGCTCATATGAACACAAAAACTTGGAACTGCTTAAAAAATTCCATCACACACACCCAAATTCCCCACACAAAGTTTTACCCTGGTGTTTCCAATGTTAGATTAATTTTCTTGTATCAAAAGAGCTCCCTGTGTAGCAAAGGCTTTGTAATCTATGAAAAATCTAGGTACAGCAAACAATATTAATCTTCTGAATTTCACCATAACTTTACTTGTAACAGCATCCAACTTATTTGTTTTAATCTTCCGTCATTTTATAAAGGCAATTTTAATTCTGAAACAAACCATTGATGCATTTATCTCCTCAGCAGCTAAACCCCTGGGAGGAAAGACAGGAAACAGCTGGTCAAAGCTAATGTGTGATGAGAAATGTGTTCAAAACCAAAAAAAAATTAACTCAAAACTGATCATCATTTACAAAGGCTAGATTTGCAGTTTTTCCAAACCAGTGTCAAAGAAACACTGTGCAAGCTAAACTAAATATGCAATGATTCACAAATACCTGCTAAAGATGAAAGCCTAAATAACATTGTTGCTCAAAGGAAGGACTCAAATTATTATAAAAGTCCATCTCCAAACTGTTGGTTAAAGGAATAAAAAAGGAAAGAAACAAAAAACCTCTATTTCTGGACGCTGCTGTTTTAAAAGTGATCCATATTGTATTTCCTGCTTGTTGACAACCTCCACCTATCTCTTCTATGGCCTCAACCTTCTGAGTGACTTCATGTTAATAGACCAAAGCCTCCTTTATGCTGATGGCAAATCACTCGATAACAATTAAATCTTCACATAGCAAAAGACTTTGTACTCCTGTAGTCCTCCCTAACTGTATTGTAAGTAAATTTCAGAAGGACACATAGGTGAGCCGGAATACAAGCTAATTTTATAAAAGAAATATTCTGAATGTTCACAAAATGATGGGGTTTTTCCCTTTAAAATATATATATTTACACACATAAGCCACCTAGTGAAATCTCAAGATTGTAAAGAACAGACAGGAAGTCTAATGTTATGGTTCCCATAGCAACCGCAATATGCTTATATAAAGTAAAATATCTTACATACGCATAGGGTCAGAATTATAATGGCCTCAAGTTTGTAGTATGATGTTCTAGGTCTGCAAAGTTACTCAAGATAAAGTAATAATTTAAAACAGAGAAGGTTGATGACAGTTTTCTCTCAGGGTTTTGTTTTTCTTGATCCAACTCACAATCACATCTAGAAAAGTTCTCCATGGCTCAGATATATTCTTATTTTTTTGCTGGAAGATAAACTATTCATTATTATCAGTCAGACCTTTATTCAGCCTAGAAGTATTTCAGTGTTGATGGGCTACATACATTAAAGAAAAAAAAAAAAAAAGTTTTTTCTTTGCTCTCATGCATATAACTAAAATTACCAAATGTTAACAGTTGGAACTGGTGTGAAAATGTTTCATTCCCCCACCCCACCAGAAACTTAGGATATGTCTCTTCTGCAAACTACAGCACAGCACACAGCTACTAAGCCTGCTGAGATAAAAGAAAATTAAGCCACAGCATATGGAAAGTGTTTGGGAGAAGTTTATCTTCTCCAAAACCTGAGTGAACTCACTAATAACTAACTGGTTCTACATCTATAGAACAGATGAGAGCATCACTTGTTTGTAAAATAGCTAGGACAAAGATTCAAGTCCAGAAGTAGGGCTTCCAAGCAGTGTGGTAACATGAACAGCAAATAACAGCTTGTGCAACTGAAGTATACTGTAGGAAGTCTTATATATATCAAGTTAATGATCCCATCTGAATTATATGCAACATACATATTTCTATAAACAGTATGTTTAGTTTAAAAGTATAGTTTTAAAACTGCTTAATATAAGTTTGTCATATGAAGCAAATAGCTCTATTTTGCATATGCTTCTTTTTCTCCCTCCAAGTAACATCATCTCAACAGGAGATTTTAAATAGATTACAATATGACCAGGATTTCACCCATTCTCTAATACTTGAAGGGAATTCCTAAACATTGAGAACTAAGACTACCGTAACATGAAACTGGAGCAGCTAATAATGCATCCTTTGTTTTGCCCACACTTTACTAATGAAGGTCTGTGCCTGTTGTGATTTCTGTTGTGATTTACAGTGTCGGGAGATTAAAATAAAAAAAAAAAAAAAATCATGAAGAGTAAGAATCACTTTTAATCATCTTAAAAGAAGCTCACATTATTTTACTGTGGATTCAAAGTCCAAATGTTGGCAACAGTCAACTGGCATTAGAGTTACTGAAGAAGGGGTGGAAGGGGGTGCGGGGGGTGGGGGTGAAGAATCTTCTGTTTTCACAAGAGTTAATGAGATTAAATCAGAGTCCTGCAACAAGTGCATGTGCTGATTTCAAGATCAAAAAAAAATTTTCATTACTGTTGCACATTCCATACTATGACAGCAAGCTTATCTGTAGACAAGAATGTTATCCGTAAGAATGATCAGAAACCTACCCAGTATATCTTTCTCTCTCATACTCAGATAGATGATTGATAAATGCATCTCAAGAGTCTTCAATCTCAGTTCAGAAATTATCGTATCTGATTACAGTTCAAAGTATTTAAAAAATGGATACTTTCACACAATTTGCAGGACAAGCACTATCTGATACACCTGTTTTTCAGGTACAGAATAGCTTCTAACTATATAATTTTCTAGTGAAATTAAGAGAATTTTAAAAAAGTAGTTACAAATACCAGGGTTATGTTTATGTTTCCAGGGCTGCCCCACTTCCGACAATCGTGAGGAAAGCTGTATGCTGTCACACCGCCCTGAGTCACGCTGGTTCCAACTGCTGCACTGATGTAATTAGCTTTGATTGGTGTGGGAGCACCCTCAGAGTTCTCCTGTCCCTTGATACTCCAGCTCAAATGTACTTGGATGGTACGTAACAGCTGTATTATGTTCAACTGTTATTCCTTTAAGTTGTCGATAGCCTATATTTGCAAGCAAAATTCTTTGTGACCAGAGGTTCATAACCCTACTATATCAAATCACTTTTCAGAAACAGACAAACCAGATAGCCTCATATGTTATGGAGGATGCCTTAGATATTGTGGCAAGTATAATTTCACAGTAAAGATTTCTCCTTATTCCATTTTAGAAAACTTTAAAAAATCCTGAAAGACTGCAGAAAAGAAAAATTAAAACATGTATGAAATCTCATCAATTCAGATTTTAAATATTCACTCACCAACAGAGTGTTCTTTATACAGCACAGTTTTTATTCACTCATACCAGAGTAAACAACCCAAACTTTTCAACAGTTCATGTAAGTAATGCAGGTAACTTAGTGTCGTGGTTTAAATCCAGCCACCAACTAAGCATGACACAGCCACTTGCTCGCTCACTCCCTCCCAGTGGGATGGGGGAGTGAATTGGAAGAGTAAAAGTGAGAAAACTCCT
>KL280178.1:0-44637 GCA_000699545.1 Podiceps cristatus | reverse complement strand
GTTCAAGTCCCATAGAATTTCTGAATGTGCCCCTAAGCCACTTTTTCTGCTCTGTCTTGTCAACCAGTCAAATATCACTGTCAATTTCATTTTTGACCAGTACATACTATACGTAGCTCCTATGTGTCATTTGTTGTTTTTTGTTTTTGTTTTTTTGTTGTTTTTTTTTTTGTTTTTTTCCCCCTGTTTTTTTCTCCTCCCCTCTCTCTATGCCCTCCCCTCTACCCCCATCCGACTCATTTTAAGTTCAGGGAAATGCTTAGTTCATCTTGTCAAAGGACAGAGCAATTAAAAAACTTCCCTTCAGTTGCACTTTTTTTTTTTTTTTTTTTTTTTTTTTTAAAATCTCCTAGTAACTAAATTTGCGCAGCCTAATAGCCAATGAATGCAAAAGATGGATCCCTGTGAATCTACTGAAGCCACCCTAAATAGGAGATTGGGCATTTCTATAATCCACAGGAATGTTCTCAGTCTGTAAAGAATTCCACCTGAACATCATCAGGTACTTTCAGAAAATATACTGGGGGTTGTTTTGCCCTAGACCACCTACCATAATTTTTACTTTTCAAAGAATTCAGGCTGCAGGGGGAATGAAGCAGTTTCATCTGAGAGGACTTCATAAAGCATTTCTAAAGGGCCTCCTGGGGATGGGATTATTTTTAAACAAAGAGTGTTCCCTTAACAAAACAAGATGTTTTCATCCTGCAGGGTGAAAATCAGAGCAGGTTTTCAGTCATCTGTCTTACTGGTATACTAAATTAAAAGTGTATTTGGGGAGTGCTTGAGATCTACCATCAAATTCAGGACACGACACAGCAGTCAAAGTGAGAAGACAGCAGAAAATGAACACGAAAGGGCATCACAGATCATCAAACCAGAATAATTAGGTCACAGAATCACAAAAGGATAGGTGTTGGAAGGGATCTCTGGAGATCATCTAGTCCAAGGCCCCGCTAGAGCAGGCTCACCTAGAGCACATTGCACAGGAACGTGTCCAGGTGGGTTTTGAATATCTCCAGAGAAGGAGACTCCACACCTCTCTGGGCAGCCTGTGCCGGTGCTCTGTCTCCCTCACAGTTCAGTTTTTCCTCATGTTCAGAACTTCCCGTGTTCCAGTTTGTGCCCATTTCCCCTTGTCCTGTTGTTGGGCACCAAGGAAAAGAGTCTGGCCCCGCCTCTTGACACCTGCCCTTGAGGTATTTATAAGCATTGATGAGGTCCCATGTCAGTCTTCTCCTCCCCAGGCGAAATAGCCCCCTCCCCAGGTTAAATAAAGGACAAGTGGCAAATGGATTAAATATTCTCTGGTTGTAATGCATTTGTGGTTCTGCCTTGTGAAGTACTAGCCAAAATAAAACAAGTTTACTGGGATTTATTTTTGTCCTGTATTCTGGTTATGATCTACAGAAAAGGACAGTGGAGAAGTAATTTTGCAGAATATCTTCCTACAATATCAGTGTGGCAAAATGAATCAGATCACCTGAGTAGCCGCCATATTTTTATTAAAAAAACCACAACCTTATTTTCTGTTAGCTGATTGCTGTGACCTTTATGACACCACATGACACCATACTGACACCATATGTTCTTACTCTTCAGAAGAGTAAACAGATTACATACAGATAAGTTACAGATATTAAAAATAAAGTATGTGGAATAAAGCAGCATCACTAGGATATATAAAAAGTTTTCTTCTAGTAGAAAAAAAAAACAAATCCATCACTTGACAGAAGGGTAAAAAAAAAAATAAAAAAAAAGGTGCCAAAACCAAAAGCAAGATAACTGAAGCACCAATATCAGCCTGAAATACCTCAAAAAGGCAGAAATCATATTATAATTCTAAATAGCAGCAGTAAAGCTACTTGGAAACTTTTGTCAAAATATGTCTTAGTAAAAAATCACAGATCAATTGAAACACAAGTAAACAATTCTCCAAAACAGCAAACAGCTAATGGGTAAAATAACTCATTTTCCAAAAAATATTTTCCATGCAATTTCCTGGGCTGCAAGACTGGATTATTAGCTAAATGAAAGTCTCTTTTGATTTCCCATAAGCATTTCAAGAATTTTTTATCACTAAAATTATTTTTTAAATGTTGGTATATTCTGAAATTGCTATTAACAATCTAAGTGTATTTACTGTATTGTCTCCTATATCCTTTCAATGATCACATTGATTATTCAAATTTAATGTAAAAAGTATGCAATATTACAATAATATGTATTTAAAAGTTGAAAAAAAGATACAGTAACTTCCTTTTGAAGACAGACTGACTCGATGCAATACTATTAATAGGCTGCAAGCAGAAATCACTTTTCTTGGAACATTAGAGCTCTTAGCAATCCTTTTGTTGCCACACCAATAGGAGCAGAACCTTATGTTCCAAGTTCTCAAAAATGTCACCAATCTTAGAAGGAATGATCAGGACAAAGGAGGAGATAAGTTCACTATTTAAATACCACTGTCAAAGTCTCTTGACATTTCTCCTTCTAATTACCTTTTCTCTCTCCATTAAGCAGTAAGCCTTACCAGAAGTCAAGGAAACTGGGTATTGCAAAGTTATGTCTACAAAGTAAAAAACAGCTCATGCAAGGATACCTACCTTCCTATCGGAAGTACTATAGCATTACTAGTGCATTAGCACAGCTACTAATAATTCAGTTCAGCTTTACTGGACTATCAGACATAGCTTAAAAAAAGCAGCTGTAAACATGTCTGTCTACAGATTTTGAAATACAGCTAGTAGAACTGATACATAACGCTACACAAGTAATCCTACATTTTCAGAAAACCCAACTGATGAAACTGTCAGACAATTACTTTATCCACAAGAATTTGTCTTAGCTAGAGCAATAGAGGAGAAAGCAGAAATTTCTGAGGCTCGGAACAGCTTTCCTGTGCCCAAAGTCTTGAGCAACAAAATCAACAATGCAAGCATTTCTTCCAGGAGTGACAACTTGGTTTCATGTTGAAAAATTAGCTTTGAACACCGTGGACTAAAGGTGGCACCTACCAAAACAGCATGAAGGTCACTGTAATTGACCTTTCAGAACCCCCCTGTGTAGCTTTTCATGAATCCTGCTCCACAAAAGAATCACGAAGACTATTGTGATGTTGCAGCAGCTAATACAAACACTATTGGACCTCGAGGTTTCTTTTATCCTTTTCTCTTTGTCCTCGTTTCTCAGAACCACTGGATACATCTCCTGTTCAGATGGTATAAAATTCCTTTAGCGCTCTCAAAAACTGCCTATGAACTACCAAGACCATTCTTTACAGTCAGAGAAAAAACTAGCATGATTAAGTGTTACAAGGTATGTCATAGAACTGATGCATTTTTCACCACGTCAGAAATTCCTTAATAAAAATTCTAAAATATATTTCATTTTGTCATCTTCCTAACTGCACAGCACCCAGTACTGTTTGAGAAATCTTCTTTAATGTCTGCAATCTACAGACCATAATAATGTAAGTATTCACGTTTCATCCATCTAATTCTCTCTTTAAACTTACAGCGCTCAGAAAACATTCACTGATTTTCCCAATTCAGACAATTACTGCTATTTTTATTCTTTAGCTTGGGTCATGAATGAATACTTGCCATTGTGTGGAAATTGCATTAGACGGACATGTTGAATCAGTTCTTCCTTTGCCTGCCAATCACAGTAGGTGTCAGAGCAGCTTTCCCCTATTTCAATACCAGATCAATTTAAATGGCCGCATACTACCAACACACACAGCATCTTGCTCTTGATCCTCAGAAAGACTGAAAACCTTTAAACTACTGACCAAGAGTGAAGACCAAGAAATGAAATGTATAACACTAGTTGATAATAATATTCAATTCAAATAATAACATAATTTCATAATAGTTGATTGAAAAAAAGCGAAGTGCTAGTTAAAATGGAAAACCAAATTATACTTCTACCAAAATCATATTTTATTCCCACATCTCATTTTGTTGATTAATGTTTTGGGTCAGAATTTACATATGGAAAAGGAAAATACTATACAGAGACTGTTTGGGCCCGATTTCTTCTATTTAGCCCAGTATTTTGTTTCCCTTCCTATCACACAGCCAAGTTTTCGAAAAGTGTTACAGACAGGCAGCTCTTAGCATCTGGACTACAAGGGAGAACTTTATAAGATACTCTGGGGTTTCCTGGCTTTGTGTCACAGTTTCTGGGTTCTTTTAGGCAATCCTGTCCCAGATCACTTGTATTATGTCAACAAAAACCTGTCTATCAGGCTGAATTTATTCTAAACTTTGTTACCTGCTCAAAGAATCATAGAATAGTTCAGGTTGGAAGGGACCTCTGGAGTTCACCCAGTCCAACCTCCCTGCTCAGAGCAGCATCAGTTAGTTCAAGTTCCTTAGGACCATGTCCAACTGCATTTTGCAAATCTTCTCTGGTAAATCTGTTCCAGTGTCTGGCCCTCCAAACAGTAAATATAGTATTGACAGTACTTATATATTCAAACCACAATAAACCCAAAGCAAAGACAATAAAAAAATTTAAAGCCTTAGGATTTTTCTCCTCTTAAGGTGAAATGAGAGATTGAAATGCCTTTCAAAAGCTGACCCATAGTGAGGTGTGCATACTATGAGACACACATTTTACTAAATCACAGTAATTTTATGCAAGTTTCAGTTGGCCATTTGTGCTATAATACAACCATCAGGGGACAGTTTTTTTAACAGCTTCTATGAATGGCAACTCCTCTCTCTGTTCAGAGGATAATGTTTTTTAATTTTTTTATTCTATGAAGTTGAAAGAAAAACTGAGACAAAGAAAGGTATTTTAATAAACATAAGTCCTATAGAAACAAATCGCAAAGAAACTGACCCAAAACAGAACAGACATTAAAATTCAAGAATTATCTCTTCTAGGATGAGATTTTAACCTCAAAATGAGTATAGATTTGTATAGCTAAAAATTACTTTATTAAGATTTGTTACAATTTGTAAATCTCTTGCAGTATTTCTACATATGCTTTAGGATTTGTAAATCTATTATAGGATTTGCAATTCAACTTTTCATCTTACAAAGTGAATGAGAGATGTAACTAAATCCTGTTTTAAAGCAGTGATTCTTAAATTGGGGCTTCAGAGTTCAAAGTTACAGATCCATTGTATAAATCAGATAAATCCGGACTCCAGAAACACAGATTTTGTCTAACATGATGAAATTGCCAGAAACTCAAAAAACTGAAGCTGTAACTTCTAGAAAACATTGTGGACCAGTTTAGGACTGCTGCTCCTGCCTACATGTTTTAAGCATGATTCTTTTCTATGCTTTGATATGGTGCAGTAAGAACAAAAATTATTTAAAAAGCATGAGTAATGCCTAACACTTATGAAACCTGCTTAAAATCAATGGATGTTTTCCTAATTTACATTCTGTTTTCGGATTTTTTTTTTTTTTAATTAGGCAGAAGTCAAGCAGTATCCTGAAGCTCACAAAGAAATGCTTTCACTTAAAAACCAGAATGCTTGTATTAAAAAAGTGATAAGAGCATCAAAGGACATAAGGCTTACAAAACTAATATCACTACAAAGCAAAATTAAGCAAACACAGCAGTAATAGTCATTTGATACCTACATTTTTGCTATTACTGAATTTCTTGCATCCCCTCCTTTAAAAAACCAAACAATAATACTTTAATGAAGTTATCTAGATAACCTTTACACAACTCTCCTTACACCTGAGTCACCTAATTTTAACTCAAGAATTATTCCACTCATACTATCTTCACAAAGCCTATATTAACTCTTTTGTGGGAACTTCTAAAACATCCCTCAAGACAGTCCATACCAGGCGATGCACCTAGTTTTAATACAGATTTGCAGCACGTCATACTACTGCCCAGAGCATATTTTGCCTCTACCAGCAAAACACGAAGTCGCGTCTAACACAGCAATTTTGGAAGAGAGCAGAGGTAACTGACAAGAGAATTAATTCTTAGCTTTGCTTCAGCTTTACACTTCATTTACCGCTATGAAAAACAAAATGGATTTTATACCATTCAAAAATTACTACTGCCCAAGATTTAACTGCCAAAGGCTTGGCAATGCGTGCCGCAGTTCTCTCAGAGTACGCAAAATATTGCTGAAAATCCCTTGCAATCCTGGATTAAATTAGGTTTGGCAGAAATCACACGGTGGACCAGTTGAAAGACTGCTGATGCTTGGAAATAATGGGAAAAAAAAAAAAAAAAAGAAAGAAAACAAAATCAACTAGGCATTTTAAAACATGAGTAGGCCAGCTGTTCTAAAATTAGTCTCCTTGTTCTGAGCATTACACCAGAAAGGAATAGATTGTCACCACGTGTCAGCTTTAGCTGACATCTGCTATAAGAAAAACTTTACCTCCCAAGTAGGTAGCACAAGCATTTGTTCATTACATATTTTGTAAAGGGTGGTCCCTATAGCACAATATTTTAAATAAATATGCAAATCATTATATCACTATTCTAAAAGATCTGCGACTTCAACGAGGTTTTAAATAACCCAAGAGGCTTCACTCTTTTTTTCCACTAACTCAATAGACCCACCTGTCAGCGATATAAAATTAGCATATAAGAGGTATTGAAAGTTACACACATTTTGTGTACATACTTGTCCTAATTGAAATTGAAACAGTTATCAAAGTTTCAAAGGTTTATTCAAATCATTCTCATAGCCTAGTTTTGCACATGAAAAACATGTCAGGTAACAAAAGCATCTGGCAACAAACTGACTGTTTCTTATTCTGGCATTGTACCCATCGCACAGCAAACACTGATTGGCATCACTGCATACAGGACTACTCCAAAAGCACTGAAGAAAGCAGCTTTGTAAGCTGTGACTGCCTCCTGGTTACAGAAATTCTCACACGTTTATGAAATTCTCTTGCATTGCACAGCTGGTCCCTGGCCAGCTCTACCCCCAAATACTTTTTCCAGTACTATCCCCTTCCCATAATGAAGCTACATGCTTTCATAGAACAAACATCAGAACATTTTAAATTGTTCTAGTAGAGGAAAGAAGAGAACAGCTTTGCATAAAAACTGATGCAGTCTCTTACATAAAGGTCTCTTGCAACGTTGTACCAACAACAGTACATGAATCTAATCTCTCTTCAAAAAAAGAAGTCCCTGTGTCTACAGTCGTATTGAGTGTACTTAGGCAATATGTCTCCAGTGGTTCATAACATCACACCTAAAGACCATCCAGTGGAGATTAACCAGGCAGAGGAAGCTCCTCTTATCCATGGAATGCCGCTGGACACGATGCCTCACTACTTCTCACTCCAAATGCATTTTGTAGGGCTACATTCCGCTATACCTAGGAAACCTCATCTACCACTATCCTTCAGCATCCAAACTGCAGGAACAAGCGTAGTTTGTGATACTGAGAAGCATGACAGAGAGAACAAATAGCTTGAGAGTCCACTAGCTAGGGGAAGATATAAATTCACACATCAGGGCAAGCCTCGATGGGCTGGGAACCCTAAGTGATGAGGGAGCTCACGGATGTCATTGCGAGGCTGTAAAAAACTTAGAAAGTTCATAGTGATGGAAGGAGGTTCATGAGGACATGATGAAAGCAAGTATCACTGCTATCACATTCAAGAAGGAAGATCTGGGATCAGCCATACATTTAGTCCCTGGGAAGGCTATAGAGCAAATAATCTTTAAAAAAATATGAAGGTGGTAATTGGGAGTGGTATGAATGGATTTACAAGGGGAAAAATCACATCTGAGAAACCTGACAGCCTTCTAGCCTGAGATGACTAGCAAATTTGAAGAAGATGTAAAGCTGGGAGGAGTGACTGATAGACTAGATGGATGTGCTATCATTGACATGGACCTCAATAACCTGGAGGAATGGACTGCCAGAATCTCATGAAGTTCAGGAAAGGGAAATGCAGCATCCTACATGTGGAAGAAGTCCATTTGGACGACTGGTTGGAATGCAGCTAGACAGAAAAGGATCTGTGGGTCCTGGTGGACCTGTCGTCAAGCATGAGCCAGCAATGTACTCTGGCATCAAAGGTGGCCAACAGCATCCTGGGCTGCATTAGGAACAGCATTGCCAGCAGGTCAATGGACGTAATTCTTCCCCTCCCCTCCACACTGGGGAAATGACACCTGGAAAGCTGGGTCCAGTTCTGGGCTCGCCATCCAGAAGAGACGTGGACATTGTGGAGTGAATGTAGCAAAGGGCAATGAAGATAACTAAGGGACTGGAGCACCTCCTAATGAGACCCCACCTGGAGTACTGTGGTTCAGTCTGGGGCCCTCAGCACAGGAAAGACAAGGACCTGTTGGAGTGGGCCCAGAGGGCCACAAAAATGATCAGAGGGAGCACCTCTCCTATGAAGACAGGCTGAGAGAGCTGGGGTTGTTCAGCCTGGAGAAGAGAAGGCTGTGGGGAGACCTGATTGCAGCCTTTCAGTAGTTAAAGTGGGCCTTTAAGAAAGATGGGGAAAGTCTTTTTAGCAGGGCCTGCTGCGATAGGACAAGGGGTAATGGTGTTAAACTGAAAGAGGGGAGATACAGACTAGACATAAGGAAGAAATTTTTTATACTGAGGGTGGTGAAGCACTGGACCAGGTTGCCCAGAGAGGTGATAGATGTCCCATCCCTGGAAACATTCAAGGTCAGTTTGGTCTCTGAGTAACCTGATTTAGTTGATGTGCCTGCTCATTGCAGGGGAGTGGATTAGATGTCCTTTAAAAGTCCCTTCCAACCCAAACTATTCTATGATTTGACATATGACAAGAGGCTGAGGCACATGGAATTGTTTATTCTTGAGCAGAGAAGACTTGTGGGGATCTTATCAATGTCCATAAAGACTCGATGGGGGTGTGGAAGAAGATGGTGCCAGTTTCTTCTCCAGTGGTATTCAGGGAATGGAGGAGAGGCAATAGGCACAGACTAAAATACAGGAAATTCCCCTTAAGCATAAGGAAAGCTATTTTATGGTGAGGGTGATCAAGCACTGGAAGAGGTTGCCCAGAGAGGTTTTGGCATGTGGTTGGAGATGCTCAAAACCCAACTGGATAATGTCTTGGGCAACCTGCTCTAGCTGACCCTGCTTTGAGCAGGAGGCTTGTCCTTCAATGATCTCCACAGGTCCCTTCCAAGCTCAACTATTCTGTCATTCTTTTGTCCTGTGCTAAGGGCTGTGATCCTTTTACTCTACGTCAGTATGAGAGACGTCCCAGCCACTCCATGAAACGCCATGCTCTGGAGCGCACTGTCACCAAAATCACACCCCCAATATGTTTAGATGATTTTGACCACATTTGATGTACGCATCCTGTTTACCCTGTTGTCTCATAATCATCTTTCATCACTCATGTTGTCCTTATCCAAACAACTAAACCATCACAATAGCTTCTCTCTTCCACACTCCACCCCCTTCTCAGTCCCTCTGGGTAGAGCATTCTTCTGCCTCTGAAGGGAAGGAAAACAGAAGCAAAATGCTTCTAACAATTAGCACAATCCAAACTATGATGAATTACTTATGTCTTTTAGTATTCTGCAGAACAGTACTGTATAATATGATAGTACACATTTATGTAACAAAAAAATATTTTCCATATCTCCATTTTAAGATGATTAGGTTTTCTTCTGGGGGAGTTTCTACCTGTCTGAAAGTAGGAAGAGGTACTATTATCTTTTTTATGCAGCTGCTGAATACGGTAAGCAGTGGGCTGGAACAGAGATCAAGTCGAATTAAAGATGGTTTGGTTTATTCTGGATGCAATATTCAAACTGCACTAGAAAAAATTCAATTATAAAACTAATTACATCTTTAATTGCTTAAACAATCAGCCCGCTACTTTATGGTGCTCTTGATACTAAGCAGGTGCACTTGCAGGTGTTAACTCCGCAATACGTAAGAGTTACATTGTAGTATCCCAACTTGTGCACAGGAGTGCTAGGAGGATAAAACACCATTATAATTACATATGTGCAAAAATATATGGGAAAGTTAACCAAGCTTTATTATCAAATACAATTCCTTTATTTATACATATATAGTTACTCTCTGCTCTGTCTTCCTGCGAGGGGTACCTAAACTGCTTTACAATCATTCTGGTTGTGACATTTTTCCCCTTTAGCTTCTGTATGGCCAAAATTATTGGTTGAATCTGACCCGAATTTGCACTTCAAGGCAGTTGCATTTCTAGCAATTACAGCAGCATTAATAACTAGTACCACCTTCCAGAAATGCCTGCCTTTTACTCTGAGGTGTCATCTTAGTAGTATACTTGAGTAAAACACAGGCATCTCCAAAACAGATATTTGCTTTGTACATTAAGAAACAAAACAAAAAAAACCACCACTAATAGTGAATTGGGCCCATTATATTCAAAATGTTCAATCACTTAACTTGTTTGTCTCTTCCTTATATCTCATCACCTTTGAAATGATGGGAAAATTTCAATTTTTTTTAAATTTAAAAGGAAACAAATGGCTTTTTAAAATCCCCTTTCTGCAAACAAAACTAAACACTAAATTCAGCCTAAATTCACAGACATATTCTGCCTCCCAGCATTCCTGTTAAATGAATTTAACTCTTTGAAAAATTAACAGCCACTTTTAAATCTAAGCTGCCTGAACAGTCATATTAAGAGAGACTCTTTTAAAAATGTTGACAAGTAGTATTTTTCAGAATGCACAACATATCACCTGAAATGGAAGATGGTGATAATTAGAGGCAACTATTACAAACACAGGAAAACAGAGGCCTAGGACACTGAGGCTGTTTTACTGTAATACTATAACCAGAGTTTTAGAAGTCCACTCAAAAGGTAACCGTTCTATGCCCTTTCTGGATCCCACTGTTGCTTGCAGTGGGGAGGTGTCATCACCAATTTGATATAGGTCTAAGCAAGTGTTTCAGTTGCAGTGTAAAAAGAAATGTGTTTACAGGCTGCAATTAGCAAAAACCTGAAAGTGACTGTATTATAGTTTGCTATTTCTATGCAGGTTTTTGCTATAAACTCTTCATTTCACATATAAATACTGCTAAATTTTCCTGCCTTATCTGCTAGACACTGCTGGATGAAAAAAATCTCCAGTAACATTAGTTTAATGGAGTTCTGAAAGAAAACAACCCCCACGTGAAAAATGATGAAGCCCCTGAAAAAGGCTGTGAAAGACACAGAATTAGAAGAAACCACAGTAATGTGCAGCGAAGGGCGTTAAGTAGCAAATGACTGGCATCAGAGCAAGTGGTTCACAAAATTGGCCTCTAGCTGACAGTCAGGTCAGAGCTTATCTGGCTCTTAAAATTGATCGCTGTATATTGCTACACCGGCAAATGCCCAACTATTCATCCCTCTACCTTTGCAAACACAAGTAATTCCTTTCCTCATGCATGCACAAAAATCCAGTAAAATATTTCCTCAATATCCTGTCTTGGGTCTCATCTTCTTCTTAACACCATTCCCATATAGTGCCAGGAATTGTATACAGGAGCGCAAGGGAGTCCTCACAAAACTCCCTAGTGCTATAAAAGCAACTCCTCATCCTGAATTCTCAGCCCATGAAAAGACAATTGATTTCGACCAGACTCAGCGAGCACCCGTGCTTTTGTAGTAGCAGTTTCCAATACACCAGCCATACAGCGATGTTTGCCGTTCCATGAGAAGATAATAAAATAGCTCACTTGCACAAATTACGTTGAGCTGAAATACCAGGTCAGTAAAGCTATGGCAGGCTTATTTTCAGTCATGACTGCACAAGATTTAAATATGCTAAACTCACTTGTGAGTTGAGTAGCTTCAAAAACTTAATCCAGACACTATTTAAAATGCTGGTTTTGCTGGATGAGAGACAAAGTGGCTTCACTGGAAACCATTCTGTAGAGACCCAAGGCTGTTTAGTAGTTTGAATTTATCTGAAATGTCAAAAGTATTGAGGAGTCCTCTCCAAATTCTAAGGCATCAGGAAGTACTTAAAGGCAGTATGTTTTCCACTGAAGTAATTCTGCAGCATAGGATGCGTTCATTTGTTGTTTTTCAAATAATTTAGCACTTACCACTTTACATTCTACTATTATTTTAAATTTACTTTTTATGGATTTTCTGTTTGAAATTGAGAAAAGTTTTGACCGTATGGTTCAGTATGGCATTTGCAAGAGTTAAGTGACACAAACGTTGTTAGCTAGCTATTGCAGTACCATTGGCAGTAATTTCTCCCCTCCTCCTCTAATTGATAAATTCACTCCATTTTCAATTCAAATTTGTTTCCTCCTCCCCAAGATAAACTTATAGACAGCTTAATAAAATATTAAATGATATCTGATAGACAATACAGAGGTCCACACACTTAAAACTGTGAACCTAAAATATCTTGATGTCCAACTGGTTTTCTTAGTTTTAAATACATGCAACATGATTGAAAGCCAGACAGGAAGAAAAACTAAAACCCACAAAACTCAAAAAACTCAGAGCATGTAATTTGGTATTTAAATACAAAATTAGTTGCTTTATTGTATCCTGTGAAATCTGGAGAGGTAGATCATGGATTCAGATACCTTTTGAACCCTTAGTGCTAGAAGTATTGAAAATCTGCTGAAATTATTACTTACTGTGCTCACTATTCAAAATCCAATATTTTTCCAAGATTTCCCTCTATATTGCATTAGCACTTTTTTTTTTTTTTTTACACACAGAAAGCATATGAGATAGAGCAGTGTAGTTGGTAAAGTGTGGGGTTTTTTTTAATGGAAGCCACTAAAATTATGTCACAAGTTAAAAATAAAATGATCGAATGTATATGTACGCATATATACACACTCCTAAATTAAAATACATCACTGTAAGCTTCTCTTTCTCCCAGCATCAGTCTGCCCTTAAGGAAAAGAAAACAAAAAACCCCAGAAGCCTGAATGCAGACAGTCATTTTACACTAAGTTATCTTTGTATTTCATTTCTCTGATGCTATCAGTAGAAAGTAAAGGTAAATCTTGGGAAAAAAAATATTCCCAGGATTACTTCCACAGCTGCAAAGGCAAGTATAGAAAAACTATCCTTGTAACTGTGTTTTTTCTTTAAAAGAACAGACAAACCAGGGCTGAGGACATCTTGTAAAAAGTCATGATGATTTATAACAAACCATTTTAGAACACATGTTGCAAATGCATGGTTAAAACTGTTACACAACATTCTATTTTCTAGTTAACTTCTGCTCAGCTGGTTGTTTCAGAATAGAAAAATATCATGAAATAAAGGACAGTAAGGACAAACTCAGATATGAGGCAGGAAGCACATAAACATACAGAATCACAGGGCTGACTAAAAATAAAGTAGGCATACATTTCCATCACAGCATGTACTTACCTATATTCCAAGTAGTGGCTGTAGTTCCCTGTGTTCACTGCAGAAGAACTGGCTAAGCTCAGTGAAAGAATGACATATGACTAAAGAGGTAAATGCCATGGGCTTTTCATGATTCGTATTTGGCTTTCTTTAACTTTTGCTGTAATTTATCAAAACATGGAGAACAGAGTATGGTAGGTTAACCTTGGCCAGCCAGACCCAGTCACGCTCTCACTCCCCCTACTCAAGAGGACAGGGCCAGAAAATAAGATGGAAAAGCTCATTGGTCAAGATAAAAACTGGAAGATCACTTAGAAATTACCATCATGGGAAAAAGTGTCAACTATTGCCAATTCAAACAGATTTGGATAGTGAGAAACAAACCCCAAAACATAAAAAAAGCACCTTCACCCTACCTTTTTCCAGGCTCAGTTTCACCCCCCTGCCTGTCCAGAATTATTCTTCTTTCTTAGATACATTTTCAGAGCCACCGCTGACTTCACTGATGGTCTCAGCTGTGGCCTGCAGCAGATCAACACCTCACTGATTCCTCAACTTCCTAGTTCTTTCCTCTGAAATCGAATCTTATCAGCAACATTTGAGGAATGCTCATGTCAAATCCTCTGCCTGAATACCGTTCACTATTCACAATTCTAGGGACACCGTGCATTTCCCCTGCGGTACTGATTTTTCACCCAGATCCCTGTGATACGGCTCACATGACTAGCCGTTAACAACGACCTGCAGCATGGACTACTTTCAAATATGCCACTTTGCGTTCCTGTTGTAACCTCTGCATAACAATTCTCTAAAACAACATTACACTTGAAAATCCAGCTGATAGCATAAGATTCTATTTTACAGTTGTTGGATTTCAGCATTTTTAAGCTGGCAGTATTTCCTACAAAGCTGTCTGGATTCTTTATGAAAAAATTTCAATTCCACTGCTGCACATATAGGGATTCTATTATAAGGTACCTTATGTCAGGGGCAGGGTTATTAATGCTTATCACAATGTCACTTTTCTATTTACATACTAGGATTGACAAATAGATTCTATCCGTATTTTTGTTTGCTGAGACATTTCCTGTGTGGAAACAAATTTGATTTAAAATAGCTCTGAAATATGGCAATAGAGAAATCTAATATGTGTCTGCCATAGAAAGGTATGCGAACGGAAGCTCAACATTCAAAAAGTCAAAAAGAAAAAAAAAAAAAAGTAGATGGGGGAAGTCACTCAAGTTTTATGCTATTCTTCTAAACTTTATTTTCAGGATAATTTTTGCCACATAAATCTCTTATATCTCTCTCAAGCTTCTTACTCCCATATGTTTAATACCCTGAGTCCCACCCACTGGATTTATTTCATTTCAAAAGCAGGAAGACAGAAGAAAGATTTTTAAAAATGGAGGACACTAGACTTTGGCAATCAGAATCAAGTGGACAGAATGATGCTCACAGAGGCTCATATGATTGTTTCAGGACTGATATGACATAGAATTGGGAGAGTCTTAAGAACAGAAGAACTAAATTACCAAACAAAGCTGCAGAAACTTTGACATAAATGCTGTTCCCTTTCCGCATCATTACTTTTTTTCACTTTATCAAACAGAGATCAAAAAAGCACATTCCACTCATAAGTAGTAGGCATCTCAAGCCCTTCCTCAAGCTATACGTTCTAAAATAATTCATACGAAGAAGCACAGCATTTAATCTTCATCAAACAGAAAATCTGAGCTAAAACCTCATGAAAACTCCAGTCTTCTCTGAACTACTACACAAACCCCATTTGAAAATGTTGTCAACTTTGAGAAGAGTTCTGCAAATGGTATCATTTCCTGAAGATTTTTTTTTTTTTTTCCCTAGGAAAAAACCTGAGACATTCCAGTACTCTGACGCCACAGAGGAATTTGTTTTCAGACAAAAAGAATGTGAGAAACATAGGCAGCAGCCTAAAAAATACAAATCTCCTACCTGTTATTTACCTAGTAGACAACTAATTTTGGATCACTCATCTTACCTAGTAAAGGGGAGAATGGTGGTAGGCGCAGTCCCTGAGACTGTAATACTAACAGCTCTTTTGGCAATGTATGAGTGCAGATGGTATCAAAGATAAGCCAATACCTTAAGCAGGAGCTTCCAATGAAATCCCTTGTAGTGCTTGTTATATACTCCGTGAATCAAAGTGATATGGGCAACCCCGGGTATCAGACACTTATTCTACACATAGTCAGTTTAACTACCTCATATCCAGGAACACCTCTCAGCCAAAAGTCTGCGCTCCAGACGTATTTGTATTGGTCCCAAGCATAAGTTCTCTGACCAAATCGATTCATAGAATCATAGAATTGTCAAGGTTGGAAAAGACCCTTAAGATCATCGAATCCAACCGTTAACCCATCACTGCCAAGTCCATCTATACCATGTCCTCAAGCACCGCATCTCTCCGTTCTTTAAATACCTTCAGGGATGGAGACTCAACCCCTTCCCTGGGCAGCCTGTTCCAATGCCTGACCACCCTTTCGGTGAAGAAGTTTTTCCTAATATCTAACCTAAACCTCCCCTGGCGCAGCTTGAGGCCATTTCCTCTTGTTCTATCACTTGTTACTAGGGAGAAGAGACCGACCCCCACCTCGCTACAACCTCCTTTCAGGTAGTTGTAGAGAGCAATAAGGTCTCCCCTCAGCCTCCTCTTCTCCAGACTAAACAACCCCAGCTCCCTCAGCCACTCCTCATAAGGCTTGTGCTCTAGACCCTTCACCAACTTCGTTGCCCTCCTTTGGACACGCTCCAGCACCTCGATGTCCTTCTTGTAGTGATTTGTAGTCTCCAGAGAAAAAAATTATCATCAAAAACACAGAAATTACTTCCATCTGATCTACCTTCCAGTGACAGAACCACAAAAAAAAGTTTCCTCAAGTGTTCCTTTGAGCTCCTTCCAGCTCATCACTGCATTCAAAGATCAACATATAAATGATTTTAGGAACATGATAGCCTCTTCCTGCTTATGAATGTTGCTCAGAGATTTAAAATCACAGACAAGCCACACTAAGGGTTCAAGTAGAAACCATCGATGTACTTATAAGGACATTGCCATTTTCCATATAATTAAGCTTCTTTTTCTCAAACTGGAGATAGGAATGCACACTGCCAATGAGATCATTTACTGACAGAGAAACAACGCATAAGGTTTAGATACTGAAGTGGCATCTTCATGTTGGTGTATCTGTTTTAATTAGCTTTACTTTTCATGTAGGATAAATAAAACATTAAGGAGTCAGCCAAACAGATAAGCAACAAACTGTTTTTCAAATAGCTCCATGAAATGAGCAAGAATAAAGCTTGAAGAGTGTTATATTTACCTCTGTAGCTCCCAGGGCACTTTTAAGAACACTGGGTCAGGTACACTGAGACACTGAGAAAATGTGCAATTTCTTTCCCACTGAGCTGTCAAGGCATTCATGCTGTGAATAGCTAACACCCTTCTTTGACAACCAGGCAAATATTTCTATTTTCTGCCATTCTAGTCATGAAGTATCTCAGCGTTGCCTCAGTTGATTTAGTGCCAATTCAAGTCAGACTTCAGATATCTGAGCCAGTAACCGGACCAAATATTCTTGATGAAGTCTTGTCACAAACTCATAGACTGCTGCTTAATACATTTCCAAATAGTCAGATAGTAAAAAAAGTTGTAAAGCTGAAAAGGCAGCAGAGAAGCAGAACACACATTCACTGAACTGCCAGAATGCAGATTTAAGTAGTACATCCAAGTCAAATATGCTGCTGCTTCCATTTATTGTTAAAGTTGCTTTAAAAAAAAAAAAACAAACCAAAACCCTTAAACTTATAAAAGACTATGTAGGTCCTTAAAATCAATTGTTTTGAAATTTGAAAATACATGTATTTAGAGAAACATAATTGATAACCATGTCTATCCAGACAGAAGTGAGACAAGGCTAAATGAACACATCCTGTTCAAGTGGTAATTGCACATAGATACTATAAAATTTTTTTCTTAAATCTTTTAAAAGATAAGTTTCTGATTGCATTGTACTTGCATGTATTGGCCACAAGTTTCCATTACCAATACCATGAAAGTGGAAGACAGAATGAAAGGAAGAATACTTCTTTCAGTGGGGTCAAGTCCCATGGAACCTGCTTAGAAACCACTGGATCAGTACTTCACACTTCCCCCCCCCCCCCCCCCATGGGATAAGAATAAGCAGGCAGGAATATTGGTTCAGAGTGTGAATACATAAATACAAAAAGCAACAAAATAAATTATTCAGAGTACAGACTTTGTGTGAAGAGTTCAGAGTAAAGCACTTTTGACACTGGATTCCATCCTTTGAGCCATGATCCATTACAGTGGTTCCTTACTTGGAGCTTCTATTTCAGGCAGGATGTTGTTAAGTGTTTTAACTTCCATACTTATAATCTACAGAGAATTAAAATGTTCATTAATTGAATATGCCTTGAAGGGTACTTACCAATACTGGCATAATCAGGTGTTGATGGATCTCCTCCACTGTTCAACGAAACCATAAAAGCTTTATCAGCAAGTTCTGTAGTCTTTGGTAAGTCACAAGGATCAACGTAAAGAAGAGCTCCACCAAACCCTGCATCTTCTAACAGAGAAAGCTGAGGGAACAAGACAACAGAGGTAATTATTAACAAAAATTTCATCAGAACACATTATTATTTAATTACTTTTGAGATAGAGGCTTTATCCTGCATCAGGCTCTCACCATATTATGCTCTGTACAAACCGAGCAAAGGCAGATGTAGTTTCAAACTGCTTGCAGCAGCTATTTGAGAAAACAAAACCAAACCCCCAAATATCTAATTCAAAGTCACATTTCCTAATTCATGTCAAAAGCTACTTTCAAAGCCTAACAACAAAAAAAATTCTTACTTTTAAATTCTATGTAGCATGTTGAGGAAACGCAGTGCTAACACTCACTGTGATTGCATATGAGATTTGCAACTGTTCCACCTTACCCTCTTTTATTCTGACAGTCAGACAACGCTGGTGTGTTGGAGATTACATTCAGGTCAGGAACCGGCCATGATTCAGTAATGTACACAGAGGTACGAGTGGAGCCACCTTACTCCCTAACATGTTTTCTCATGATATAAATACCACCTTGAAAATGCCTTAGTTTTCAAACTAATCTCATTAAAACATCTTGAGCGGGTCTTCCATATTTTCCATATTGCTAGCAGTATGACAGTCCTGCATAGTTTATCCCTTCAAGGATATGCGCGTGTATAGCATATACTAGATGTTTGCATACCCTGGCATCAGTCTTGCACAGGATTTCTAGACACAGTTACTCTTCAGTTAAGAAAGAAAAGGAGTTTACAGGTTAAACAAAAAAAAAAAAAAAAAAAAAAAAGGCTGCAGTCTAGCTTACCCAAACCTCAGAGTCTGCCTCCTGTCAGAAAGAGCTTTTATTCTGTCTCATTAGAACAGCACAGCTTGAGTTGGTAATGGTAATTAGCCATCTGAAAAATCTATAGATCTGGGGCAGCAAATCAGGCAAACTTCCCCAAAGTCAAGGACAAAAGCATCCAAGCACCATAACTTGCAGCAGTCTATAGATCAGTTTTGACTGAAAAACCTCAGATTTTCCCTTTCATAGAGAACTGAAAAATAAGGGGATTTTATTCCGAATCAGATGAAATCAAATTGTAACATGGCAAATACTCCCATGAAATGAGATGTCCTTTCTGTGTAATGCTCTATGTATTTGGATTTGACTGAAGACTACAACAATGACACCAAACTAATTTTTTAGACAGAAGTGATTCTGGTATTTAAGGATTATCTTACTATTCACTATGCTCTACTACTGATGACTTTCCAAATGGCTTCAAATGATCTGAGGAATAACTGCACGTATATGATGTTTCTGGACTACAAAACTCTGATTTTGTAGGAATCGAAGAACCGGTTACTATACCTCTGTTTCTCAGTTCAACTGTCATTCCCATTTTGTTTTTTCAAACCTTCATTTTTTTCTGTGAATATACATTTTTTTTCAATTTATCTCCTAGGTGTTCGGTTTCAGGAACGTTTATATGTAGTTTTTTGTGGCTTTACAGTATGTAAATTACATGAATATACATTCAGTTTAAGCCTCAAAAGCATTTGATGTTTAGTTCTGTTTTTCCTGAAAGTTAACACGGAAAGCAACGTATAAAAATAGCAGCCTACTATTTGTCATTTCTTTAAGCAAACATATTGAGTAAGATGATTCGCCAAGATTTTGACACTATAGTCTGAATTCAGATAAACAGATGCAAGTGTACCTGTGAACCATGTGTGTAACCTCACATATCTTATTCAAACAAGCAATCCCTAGATGAAAAGGGATAGTCTCTTTGAAACGTCTCTATTCATGAACATGAGTGTGCAGAGCGAGAACGTGACTAGCACAGATGCTTAAAAACATAAAAAGTTAAAGTGTTCATGTGTTACAGTCATGTGTTCATGTGTTAATTGTAATGCAAGAATAAACATTTCCAAAATGGTAGGTTTGGTTATTATTGTACTGTTCTGTTTCTATTTTATGTTTGTATTCAGATAGGCAGCCAGGATTTGATTGCACAGTAACAGGAGTGGGGACACTATAGAAAGAAGCAGGATGCATGATAGCTAAGTGATGTTAACAGCCAGGGTTTAAAATAACAATTGTCTTTTCTTTTCCTTCATCCATAACCAGTATCTTTTTATTCATCTCTGGCCTTATTTAATAGAATAGAAGATGTGAAATACAGATGCAGTCTTATTTTGAAGAGTGTTTTAAAAACTTTGTACTTAAAAATCACTATTAAATTCCTCTGTTTCCCTGACAGAAGGTTGTTATTCACAAGTGCAGCAACCACTGCTGCCATGGCTACAATCTCTACTAAGGAGTTGTGTTGTACATGTGAAATTCTAAAACAGCTTCCAGATTCTAGCTATAGTTGCTGCTTTCTAACTTTCCAACAGCGACATTGCAACTATGCCAAAAATAAATGAGTATTGTTGCTTCCATTTTCATCTTAAATAAGTCAACATCTTAACAGCCATAAAGTACCCTAGCACAAAGAATTGGAGGAAGGTATGGAATACTTTTTTTGCATGGCTAAAGTTTGTAGATCAATTCCTTCAGGTAAACTGGTACACAGCTATTCATATCAATGGATTATTTTAGACTTTAGAACCAACAGCAGCAGAATCTGCTCCTTACAGTTTTGGGTGTATGCGTCCTCCCTCTCCCAAAGCCACAAACATCTCAGAATAAAATGGAAACAGCAGAACCCTTGACACAAAACCAGATCCGTGGTGCCTACTATTAACTCTTCCGTTGCTTATGGCTGCTTAAATCCTCAGGTTTTAGAGTCACTTAAAAAGCAGTAACACTTTCAATGCACTATATTAAATCACTGCATAAAACATTCTGGATTCAGTTCAATCTAACATGAGACAGTTGCTGCTTTATCAAAGGCTTTGCCGTGTAACTGGGGACAGATTAACCTTGTAAACTCTACACAACATAGGGCACCATTAAATTGCCTTTTAAAGATGATGTGGCTGAAGCAAGGAAAAGACACATCTTTCTTTTAGTAAGTGACGAGTAATTTTGGAAGCCTCTATTTTACTCAGGGAGGTTCTTGCATAATAAGGTATCACTCATGTAAAGTGCAATAACTATAATGTCAATTGCTTCAGATACATTAAGAGGGGACCATAATAACACATTCACGTCCAGCGAGATAACTGATCTGGAAGAGTACACAAAAGCAATTCTTTACAAAGGCAGACTGCAATAGTCTAAAGAACTTGGTTTTGCTCTAACAGGAAAACTCAAAACTACTTCTCCATTTTAACTGCACCGTCTCTGAGTGTTGCAGAGGAGTTATCTTTTGTATTGGCACATAGGTAACAGAGACCAGCTCTGTACTCCACATTTAAGCCAAGCTTTACTGTTGGGCAAGCCTACTGGCAGATAGGTATTGCATCAAAAATAAGGAAGTTGAGCCCAACTCTTCACTGGAAAAACGCAGCAGCAACAAGCAGCAGGGGGGCACGACCTCCCACAGCTGACTTTAATGGGTTTTATCTCACTTGCAGCTAGTGTGTGCCTGAATCGCTTCATCAGGGGGTTATGGTAGTGATCTGAATGCAAGAAAGAACCTACCACAGAGAAGCAGCTACAGCCCCTCTATATGAAACTCCAGCGTGATGCATTAGAGCTGTCCTTAAATGACTGGTTATAAACAGGGAAGCAATGCAACAGGTATTGGCGTCAAGCTCTACCTTGAGGTTTAAGAGCAAAGTCTGTCTCCCTGAAGATCTTTTTCCTTGGTCTCCTCTTCCCGGCTGAGGCTATCCTTGCACCCCCAAGCATCAAAAAGAACACAAGAACAATCAGGTAATCAGGCTTCGTTCTTGTCCAGAGTACACAGGACTGATTAGTTGCTAACTTTGGAACATCAGAAAGATTAAAAACAAGCACATGGAGGCATGTAGCTGTTTAAGAAGTACTCTCACTTTCCAGCTGAAAATAAAGCCTGACTGCATCAGCACTACTCTGATGCTCTGCTCATGGGAGACACATCCGGGGTTGAGTTTCAGTTATCATTTCCTTGGCAGAGAGCAGAAAAGCACATCACACTTTGGTCTTACTTGGATTACAGCAAGTAAGAGTGCAGAGACAGCTAAGAAAGGGCTTCCTATACTACTCCCTCACTCCGTCCGAACACCCTGTCTTCTCTGGTGAAGCAAGACTCTAATGGCTTCAGAAAATTAAATAAGCACGGCATCTTTTCTCTCCCTTTAGTTGATTCTCAATAATAGTTTTATTTACAAATTATTTATAAGGTAGCAATGCATGATGAACTGATGAGGTGCATCACAACATAGTATATTCCCAAAAGTGATGGTTAACAATGATTATGAATAAATAAGGAACAAAAAGGTGACACTGGTAACTATGGATTATATCAACCTACCAATTACGTATTAAACCAGCTTCTCATTATTAGCAATTCTTCCCACTACATTTACCAGTCATCCCAAAATACGGTCAAACTTTCCGAAAACCTCGCTGTGTCTCTGTCCAGACAGTTCTCCATCTTTGCAATCAGTCAGGGTGTTATATATGCAGACAGCTACATTATCAGCATTGCGGTTTGTCTTTCTCTCTCTCTCCTGGTGAAGGTCATCTCTCTCCCCTTTTTTCCTCCCCTAAAATTGTAATGGCTATGCTTTATAAGGTATAATACCAGCCCCGTTACAGATAAATATTGCCTCTGAAAAGCTTCTTTAGTCTGCTTTCTATGCTTGTTCATTTATGTGTCTTGATCCACAGTAATGATTGAAACACTGATTAGTTGGCACAGAAGACTGATTTCACAGGAGGAAATATCTCAGTATATTCCTGCAAGTTTAATGAAAATGGGATATTGAGTAGACAAGAGGCAGATCCTGCTAATGCACCACACTGAGAAGGCATTAATAAAATCTGGAGAGCTTACCCCTTAATGGAAGGGGGGAAAAAACGTAAGAAATCACAAGAGAGAGACTCAGATGGAAAAGAATACAGAAACTTGGACCACAAATTAGACACCACAAAATTCAACCTCAAGAAACAAAGCTGTGGAAAAATCCTGTTCACTAACCCTTGGAACAACCTGTTCTTTTATCGAATGATACATTATATAAGCTAACGCAGTTCAGTACAGGACATATTGGCTTCCAATTCTATATAATAAGTGACTGGTGTCATGAAAGGTTCTATCGTTACTCAAAAGAAGTAGCACTAACACTGTGTCTGGAAAAGTTAATTTAAGATACAGCTACCTCAAATGCATTTCACTGTTTGTATATACATCGACGAGAGTTTTTCAGCATGTGACAAATCAAACTCTAGTGCCAGAAAAAAAATTAAACAGATTTCTTCATTTTACTGTAGGTTCCCTTCTGTTACATTTTACTTTCTCAATACTACGTTCAATACAAATCCAGTGACATTTTCTTATTAGATCTAATTCTGCTTCCAACTGTATTACATAAGCCTTCAGACTTTCAATCATTAAATAAGGGTTAAAATGTATCAGTAAATAAACCCATACAAACTAGCTGCACAACAGTATTTAAGATTTCTCTTTTACCTCATTATCATGTATTTTCAATACGATGTCAGTATAATTTCAAAGTCTACATTTCAGACCTTTGGCACACCATGCTATCTTATGCCAAAAGTGCCTCGGAATGTAGTTACCTTCAGAAGGCATTCATGTGCACGTATTTCACTTCACTGAAAGCGTCTTGGCTGCATCCTCACGCCTGTACAGAGGTACTTACCTCAATAGATAGTGTTAGGCTGTTCATTGGAACTACACACATGATTTTGAAGGCCTTTCTACTGGGTCACCACAACATGGCAGCAAGAGGGTCTTGCGTAATGCAGAATCAAAGCCATTATGCCATACACTAGGAGCTTCTGACTGATGTCAGTACCATGAAGATTACATACCCTGCCTCTGTGAATTTATTTGTATGAAGACCTGGAAATTTCAGTCACAACCGAAAGTCACAATAATTAAAAAGGAACTGAGATGCTCTGGAGACGGGTGCCTTCCATATACACCAAGGCACCAAAGCTTTAAGTGATAGATTAAGCACGCATTTCTCTTCGTTCTTAACTCTTATCACCAATTTTATTGTGAAGCAAACAAACAAACAAAAGTATACCAAAATATGTCTGTGTCTGGCAAAGTCATAAAACCCTAAATAAAGAGATTAAACATACTTTAGCTACAGGCATTCACAGAATGCTTAAGCATGGGAATTTTTTAAGCTTAATAGGGCAGTTTGCACTCCTTAAATCTCCACGGAAAATTACAAAAATGGTATTTTACACAATGTCTGCCTTAGTGTAAATGACATCACAGTTCATTAGGCAACAAAGGCCTTTAAATGTCAACTTACTGACAGTACAGCAAAATTCATACTGGGTCACATTATTATTCTAGCTTACAACCTCTTCCATATAACTTCAGGCTAAAAGTCATCTTCTTCCTAAAGCCAGATTCCCAATTGTACTGTTTATTACAGGTCCATTCAGGTGCTAACACAGTAAAACTTTGATATAATGCATTCATAAAATAAAAACTTAATGGATATTCCAAATTATATGTTGATTGCCTGTATATAATTGTCATCCCCTTTCCCCCGCCCCTTCTAAGTAATCCACACAAAAATGCATGCAGAATTTTAAATTAAAAGTCATAATACATATGGAACATTAAAACAAATTAAAAAAAACCAACCAACCAACCAAACATTTTAAAGAACAAAGGGGTTGGAGTAGATGACCTCTAGGGGTCCCTTCCAACCCAAAACATTCTATGATTCTATCACAAAAACTAATTAGTACAACAAACAAGACACACAATAATATTCCAGAGGAAGAAAGAAAATCTCAAAGACGTGAAAAAATACATACATGTACCTCATATTACTCTATTTAAAATCAAAAATATTCCTAAAAATCTGTAGAAGCTGTATCTCCTATTGTCATTACACTTCAGTGCAATGATCAGCATTAATTAGACAAATAACAGTAACTGTTTTTTAACCACTGCATTTTTCAATTCATAGTGCAACGTGCTAAAGAAATGGTTCATTATTCTGAGACACAGCTTTACTAGCTGGACAGGCTACAAGTTATTAATTACACTTTTCTACTGAAATTCCAATTAAAATCATGATGTTCTGAAAGGAACTCCCATCTCATTTTACTAATTGGCAGTACGTAAAATTACTAAGCAAGGGAAAAGTGCCATTTAAACTGTTGGAAGACCTCACTGACATAACATCTTTTTACTTCTGAAACAGACTGCTTGAGGAGAAAAATAAGACTTTGCATACTGCAGATTTAACTAGATACCACTGTCCTCTCAATTACCTACTATAATGCAGACAACTGGAAGATGCAGCTGTAACACAAACAAGACTCAAGGCAGAAAAAAAATCATCTAGATACACTTTTTTCTTCTAAGTTGCGTATTTTTAACAAGGTGGCAAAGGTCCACTTTGGCTTCAGCCTAATTTTTTAATATTGCACTTCATGTTTAATCATGCTTCTCTATTTCCCATCACAGAGATGTAGGGGCAGTGTTCAAAAGAATTCTGTGGCAAAACTCTATCTGAAGAAGCCTTGGCTTTTGCTGATCAATCCTCAAGGTGCTGCGTTATGACAGTAAAAGAGATGGAGGACATAACCAGTTTAATGGCTGACTGCATGGGGATGGTGAAAAGAAATACATCTTTCCTATTCAGCTCAAACATCGTCCTTGTCTAAGGAGTGACACTAGTGCTATATTGAATCAACAGGACTGGGAAAAGGATTAAGCTGCATAAAACTTCAGAGAGGTAGAAATGCAGACAATGGTGATCTCATAAATGACAGGCTATTCCCACAAAGGTCTGAGAAGGTGGAAAAAATACTGCATTGGAATTAAACTATTCCTGATGTACAGCACCATATATATGAACAATACAAAATCAAATACTTGCTCTGCATCAAGGCAAGACCTTAAAATTTTGATGTACTTTGATTTGTGGAAAGAGTCTGACACGTAAGATTTTTTTCAAGACATTTTTATTAATCAATATCCAAACCGAAGTTGTCATTTACATTTTTCAGAATTTTTGTCTTTTTCTGTCTAAAAATGATTTTCAAGGAGAGGAGATTTCCCTCTTGTATTTCCTAGATGTCCTATAGAATATGGGAGGAATAGAAGGAGGGAAGGGTAAGAAACCTTAGAATGTTAATCAAAAATCTGCATATGTGTGATAGGGCTGTATAGCAGTGAGGAGTAAGAGCTACTTTGCACATAAATTTACCATCAGTTGTATTTTTAACTACATTCTTCTGTCAAATAAGTGCTATTCAAGGGCAGCAGACTTTTAAATTAGCACTAACCACAAGAAAACTGATTTGTGAAGGTTCATGAATATCAGCTTTTAGAAGTAAAAGAATAAGGTAAGTTGTTTTTCCTTAGTGCTTAAAAGGAAACTACTGGAGGGAAGGCTTCAGTGCTCCTAGCCCATCAATTTGGACCAATATTAAACCTCCATACTAGTTCCATCCCTTTTTGCTCTAAATTTGGCCATAAGGAGGTCCTTGGAACTGTTCGGCCCCACTAAAAGTGCTCTTGCAGGAGGAGCAATTAATCTGTCATGCAACAAAACGAACATACTCAGCCTTTCCACAGACATCTCTCATATACCAGTTATCCATTACAGTATGTGTACCTGGCCCTTTTTATTCTCTGACAAAAACAAACATTCAAAAACACCCACAACACCACCACATTCTAACATGTCCCACGTGTTCTAATGTCCTTTCTACTGGTGTTGCCCTGGATCCCTGATGTAAATTATTCCCCACAGCCTGCTGTGACAGACATGTTTAAATTTCCTGTGCACTATGCTATAGTCAAAAGCTGCAGAACGGCCACCTTGTCTAGAGTATCTGCATTTTGTAACAAAGCCCAGCAGCATTGACTGAACGTAGGTAAGACAGTATATAGCCACAAACCAAAAGAAAATAATGCTGAATCACGATTCAGCTCATTGTCTACTACTTTGACTGGAAATCCAGGCACTAGCCTCTGGACAGCCATAATAGTCAAGGAAAAACCTCTTGAGATTTTTTTCCCTTCACCATCTCTAAACCAAAAAGCAGTTTTCTCTAATCCTGTAATCCAGGCACAGCAAAATTTTTAATGTCATGGTCCTGAATGTGGTATTAAGCTTATAAAGAAGGGAATGTTTTGTCCCATACTTTCCCGTTTGCTGTCTGCTCATCTTCTATACAGTTTTATCAAAGAAAAGTAATTTGTTACACATCAGCAGTTTTTAAAAATGGAATTTTTCACAATAGGGTACTTGGACAATTAAACATAAGCCAGATATACTGCCAGTTCCTTGCACTAGATTTTAGGAACTTTTAATACAAATTGAGTGCATATTTTATTGCCAGATCTTGCTTACCACTGCTAAGAAATTCACAACATTCTATCTAATTAAAAATGAAATTGAACTACAATTCCCTAGAAAGAAGGGCTGATTGGTCTCAATAAGCTTTCCTTAATTTATTTCAGAAACAAAATAACTGAATTGCTTACAGTCCAGAAAAAAAAAAACGGTTCATTATTTGATGAGTATATAATACAAAGCCTTTCACATGGCTATTGCATTCCTACATCTTCAGGAAATACTACTCACTTTTAAATAAGCGTGTAGAGGAGCACTGTGTGTATAATAAATAGCATTAAATATTCAGTAAACATTAAGAAGAAGAAACAAACAGACTGGATGAATGTCTAGATGAGCAACCTCCAAAAAGCCAATAGCATTTCCTTGTTCTGAAACTGTTGTTTCTGATTATGTTTACGGTTATTTCAGTCTATGTTTAGACTCTGTTATAGAGAGAATAGAGCTGAAGATCCGTCATACAAAAAACAATTACACAAAGATATAATTATAATCTTGGTAAATCATCAGGAATAAACTGATTAGACCCTTAGTTGTATTTTATGCATTCTACTGAACTTTTAAGCCAAAATCCATCAAACAGCCAATGCAGTCACAAGCCTGAGTCAAATCTGCCAATTTCTACTTTTTTATTTTTTTTAAATTATTATTTATTTGTTTTCCTACCACTAGAAAGATGAGGTAAAGTCAGCAGGTGCAATTTGCACACGCTGTTCCCAGCACACGGCACTTCTCATGCGGAAAGCCACGGAGCCGGGTTGACATCACCCTCCTGTACCTCACGCAGGGCACAAAACCCGCAGGAGGGTTTCTCTGGTGAGGAGGCTGCAGTTCCCCTGTTCCAGCAGCCAGCCTGTTCGCAGCAATCGTGTCGGGCACCTGGTCCCAGCTTCAGGGAGGTCTCAGATCTCTGCCGTTCCTTTCTCCTCACCACTCGAACCCGGGAGCAAGCTCCCCGCCAGGAGACACACCCATCCGTGAAACAACTAACAGCAGACCAACATTCAGTATCAACCTGGTTGCATACTACAGTACCTGCCATTCACTTCGGATCTCTTACAAGTACTGCTGACCTACCTAGTGGCGCGCACTCAGGGCGGGATGCGGGGAAGACCATTGCGTCCTTTCCACTTCACCACACTGGGTTTCCGTAAGGAAGGCAAATATGATCAGAAACCTATACCTTCCCACTGCAGCCTCCAGCTCCACAGAGTGCTGTGGCACCTCGCCATGGCAAAACCGGTTTCCTTTGCACCGAACGAGGAGCCCTCGCCCTGCAGATCTGCCGCGAGGCAGCCCGCGGCGCTTCCCGCCCTAACGCGCCCCTCACAGGTCTCACCTCCCTTCTGGAAGCCTCTGGGTTGCCAGGCAGATTACCCCGGGCAGCGCGTCCGGCAAGGCTCAGCCAATCCCGTTCGAGCTAGGGGCGAAGTGTTTCCCGATTGGTGCACTCAAACCCATCGGCTCCTGCTCCTCGTGGCCTGGGCCGCTGGCTGTGGGGTCTCCCTCAGCCGAGGGTCGCCATTACTCTTGGTTTAGGAAAATATATTTACCCTGGGGAGTTTTTTCTCTCCTTGTTTTCCGCTAACCATAGCAATACTGACACACTAACTCAACGCTGGTGAGCAAGGACACGTTAGACTGCGGTACCCTAAGCCTTGTAACAAACTGATGAGCCGGCTCCCACCCCACGTTAATATGGACGACAGGACTTGAACTCCCATCAGATGCGGTAGCAGCTCCTATTTTTAGCTCTCTAGTTACAAATTGAACCCTGAAGTGTTATCCAAAGGAGAAGTGATTACACTCATGAGTGGTGACACTTTATACTCAGTAAATAGTACCACAAATAAAATGCAAATAGATGTATTTAAGGGATTTTACCTGTCACTACAGTAAGAGCTATTAAATATATAATGTGTCAATTTAGAATTATTGGTGCCTGTCCATTTAACCTTTACCTTCCATCCAAGATGAATTTGCATTTTTTATTTTGGAGAATTCTCCATTCTTGAAGGAACAGATGCTTTGAGAAAAATCTTGATCACATTTTCCGTGTTTTGGCCTCAAACTACACTGCCAGCTGTACAACCCAGACTGACCTACAGAGGTCTACAGTCTCTGTAGTCTTTCAAACTACACTGCCAGCTCTACACAAACCGAGACTGACCTACAGAGCTCGTGACACCGTTGTGAGTGGCAGTGGGGGAAATATGCTCACGCTGGTGGTTCTTCCCACGGTAAGCTGCTATCCCGTCGTTACAGCTTGGGTCTGTAACCCACTGCCAGTGCACTGGCATCTGCATCACAGAACAGGCACATTAAAACTGGCAACCAGACAGCATGCAGGAAAATTTAAAGATTAAGAACACATACATTATACTTTTGTTTTACTAAGTTATTTATTCACTGGTCATAGATACATTCAACTGAAGTCACAAACCAGATACCTAAACCTGAGTTTTGGCATACTTGCCTCTGATTAAGTAACAGAGTTATTTTCATACTCTCACATTTACGAGCCAAGATTTTTTGTTAAATTCAAGGCTATACTCACAACATAAACTTAAGGCAAAGCCGTACTAGTATTAGGGGAAAAAAAAAAAAAAATAAAACAACCCAAAGTGTATTACCTAAGTGCTTCCAGCAATCAAACATCCATGAGTACACATCAGGCTTGATTTTCCAATTTCAAGCGACGAAGTAGAGCGGTCTTCTCAGTTACATGCAGTACAAATCAGTAACATGGGTATACGTTTTCAGATGAAGGGAGAAGCAGCCCTTTTTAAGGGAGGGAACAGCTACTTCTCAGTTTACATTGCAAGCATCAGCATTCTCAAGTCATTCAGATGACCACAGCCACAGTCCTCTGCCCACAAGGGAAACCCCCACAGCTAAGTATGGTGTAAGTCATCTACTGAGAGTACAGGAGAGGCCAGCAACTTGTATGTTAACCTCAGTTTAGGGATCCTCAAATTCATATGGAATATCTACTATGAGAAGTGGCAGGGGTGCTCCAAGACTGAAGAATTAATACAAGATGTACTAAACTGTTAGACAGAGTAAACAGCTGAGGTCTGTATGTTGCATTCACCTAAAAGCCAGCATCTCTCTTTTGTGCATTCGATTTACCTTAGCTGTTTGTTACAACAGCTCCTGGGGATTCTGAGTGTCATTACCATTATTTACTCAACCTCTGCATTAATTCCACATAATTGCCTGCATTTATGAATGGTTTCCACAAACAGTTCTCCAATCAAGGTATGTTTTGGGCATTTGATGGCCCCAGACCACCAACCAAAGCAAAAGCACACACAAAGAATGGAAAGAACAACGTGGACAACAGCTTTATGTTGTTTCTAAAATGACCAGTTAAATACTTAGCAAGACTAAAGAAATAAATAAGGAGAGAAAGGGAAATACCTACTTGCATCAACCTCCCTCACTGTGCATCATATGCAAGGCAAACTTGTAAACTTTGATTTTCTTAACAATCTTTCTCAACTTACATGCAGCATGTTTGGGATATCCTTGGGGTAGCCTGGTTATATATTTTCCAGTACGAACACCGAAAGTTAATGCTGAAACGCAAACAGCCCAAGGCATCCTACCATCTCCAAGATAAAAGTAGGATTATGACTTTACTAGCTCCGTGAGTGTAGAATGCTATATGGTATCTATCAAGACATCAGCAGATGTTCACACAATCTACATAATAAAAAAAAAAATGATGACTGATTGTTAAGACACATTTGCTGCCTCAAATAACTGCATTTTGGGACGTCTGTTAGATTGTTAAAGTACAACTGCCTTCATTAGACCTGTGCAAAAAAAACACCAACCCATCCTTTTCAATTTTTATTCTCAAAATTATTATCTTTGAAGATCCTGTAAAAAGCTAGTCCTTTTCTTTTAACGCACAAAATGCTCTCTGCTCAAATATTTTCTGGTGTATTGCATTGTATCCAGGTTCCATGCTTCTAAAATAACACCTTGAACATAACAGTCTCTTTAGATATTGTATAACATTGTTAAGTACTTTTAAATTTGCATTTGGTTTAATTTTATGTTTCTAAGTGGAACATATAATGATATAGAGTATGCTATATGTAAGCCTCAGGCGTATCTATATATCAACTAGGAAAACTGCGTATTATTAATTGGCTGATGAATATTTTACTTTCATTTATGGAAAAGAGCAGTGTTTAACTACTTGGCTAGCACGCCTCTAAGTAAATCAATACTCAGAAAGAACTTATTTATCTTCCTTAGAAAAAGGGTCTCAAACCAGGAATGATAAAAGAAATCATCATAAAGAATGTGCCCCAGCGTATAAAGTTATTTTGAAAACTGTAAATATTAAAGAAGTTACTAAAAACCTTAGCAATAAATGTTCTTTATAAATTATCAGTAGTAATTCCCACTCCTAAACTCCCCTAGAAATCCCAAAATGAAAAATTCTGCTAGTTTCCATTTTGGTTTTTGACTGATATTTCAGCAACTAGAATTTTTTCCACAAGACTTTATTCATGATCTGTACTACACAGAACATTTCACAAGCATATCTTTCATACTGAACATCACGGTCTATAGCGGGATATGTAATACATGAAGTACCACTTTATGTGTAACTTGGGTACAGCAAAACTGCAGGAAATCTACACAAAAGATACAACAGCTGAAAAACCCAACATTTGCAGCTTTTTTCTTCCCAGGTCCTTTCTTTTTCACTGCTTTCCACTCAGCATGTCAGAAAACAGAGCTCTGGCTCCTCCCGTGACCCTCTAAATAGCCCATTTCACCAAAATGAAATAGTAGAAAGAGCTACATGAAGGAGGTCCAAGGTTGAAGTACTTGATGGGAACAGGGATGGCAGTTGTATTAGTTTGGCAGTCACAAAGCCCTACAAAGTCATTCATTCACCATCAGTTAAAAAAACCTGCAAACCAAACCCAACAACCCCCAGCTCTTCTTCAATAACACTAGCATACACTTAGTTCCAGAACATCAATCCAAAATTATACCCGTGCCTTCTCATAAAAAATGGAGTGAAAAATATAAAATGTGAAAAATTGTCTGACTTATTGTCATAAAGATTTTTTTAAGCAGTGATTAGGTAAAAAGACCCCAATACCAAAACAAGGCCATACAAAGGGTGGTTAAGATGCGTTAGCAACACTATTGCTCCCTGTCACTCTTCTCCTCAACCAGGTCATGGACAGCAGCTACGGTGAAGTAATTTTTGCCTTTCTCTGACAATTTCTTAGGGAAGGCAAGCAAAGACCAAAAGAAAATACATTTTGAAACCTTGTATGTTAAAAACAAATACGGTTCCCTCTAATGGGCCCACTGAAAAGATTTAGCATCACTTACAGCTCCTACAACTCCACTGAACTGAGTTCTAAATGATGTAAACACAGAATACCGCAGTTAGATGAATAAGAAATACAATGAAACTCATGATCAATCAATTTCTGTTACACCACTGTTTTCTCTTGAGACAGAACTCTCAGTAAAAGTATTTAAAGCATACATAACTTTACTCTGGAGGAAAAAAAAAATCAACAACAAAACACCAAACCCCAAATAGAACTCAAGCACAACACAACGTTACACTGCAAGGGCATGTAATAAATGAATGGTCTGACAGAGAAATGAAGACAACTTTAATATCCACCGGTGTTTAGGAAGCTTAGGAACCTATAGAAAATCAGGGAATAGTTTAGACAAGCATTTTCTCATGCAACATCTTTACAAAGGAGACAAGGATTGAAAACAGCATAAAGAGAGATTTCTGTTCTCACCCTTTTCTCTGCTAGCTCCTTTTCCCTGGCGACAGAGTGGCAGTGATGACTAACCTTCATACTTACCATTGCTTGCAACTGGTCAAAAAGGTGAAACAAAAGCCAGTTCAGGGTTAGATGTTAAGCTTGCTTTTGGATCACTTATTAATGGAAAATGCCACTACATCCATTATATTTAAATATTAATAGTTACTGAAATCATTATGTCTAAGTTTGCATTTAATTGCACCAGCTTTACACCGAGATAACACACTCAATACCAACAAACTTAAACTGGTAAGAAACTGAAAGTCAGGCTTTCTAACCTTTTATATGTTGGTCTCTTCTCCCAAGTAACAAGCGATAGAACAAGAGGAAGCGGCCTCAAGTTGTGCCAGGGAAGAATTAGAATGGATATTGGGTAAAATTTTCTTCACCTAAAGGGTTGTCAAGCACTGGAACAGGCTACCCAGGGAAGTAGTGGAGTCACCATCCCTGCAAGTATTTATTTAAAAAAAACGTGTAGTTGGGCACTTAGGGACATGGTTTAGTGGTGGACTTGGCAGCGTTAGGTTAACAGTTGGCCTTGATGATCTTAAAGGTCTTTTCCAATCTAAATGATTCAATGATGTGTAGTGAACCTAATTCTCTCGGAGATAGAAAAATATTTAACACACATATAAACATTATGATTTTTTTCCATAGCAAATGCTAAAGATTAATCCCAACATAGACAAAGTATATAAAGAATAGTTAGTTGTAGAGAGAACTTTGACTAAGAGAGAAACAAATTGCCCATCTTTCCAACAAGGGCCTATATGCCAATGGGAGACACTGAATAGCTAAGTAGTTCTCTTAAGATACTTAAAGCAGGATGACAGGTGTTTTAAAATCTAATTTACCTTTCTGAGTTTTTGCCAGCATCTACTAAACTGTCTTTTCAGACAAGATCTCTGAAGAGAATGATCTTTTCACATGACATTCACATTCATTTCTTCTCAGTCACAGATGTTAAGTTCCAGGTTTACCATCTAGGATCTTCTCTGGATTTGAGTACAAACATTTATTATAGAATCATAGAATCCCTTGGTTGAAAAGGACCTTTAAGATCATCGAGTCCAACAGTGGCTAACCACTACTAAACCATGTCCCCAACCACCTCATCTGTCTGACTTTTAAATCCCTCCAGGGATGGTGACTCAACCACCTCCCTGGGCAGCCTGTTCCAGGGCCTGACAGCCCTTTCAGTAAAGAAACGTTTCCTAATATCCAGTCTAAACCTCCCCTGGTGCAACTTGAGGCCATTTCCTCTTGTCCTATCCCCTGTTACTTGGGACAAGAGACCCAGACCCACCGCTCTACAGCCTCTTTTTAGGTAGCTGTAGAGCGCGAGAAGGTCTCCCCTCAGCCTACTCTTCTCCAGACTGAACAACCCCAAGTCCCTCAGCCACTCCTCATAAGACTTGTTCTCCAGGCCCTTCATTTGCTTCGTGCCTGTCCCTGGACATGCTCCAGCCCCTCAGTATCTTTCTTGTAGTGAGGGGCCCAAACCTGAACCCAGCACTCGAGGTGTGGCCTCACCAGTGCCGAGTACAGGGAGACGATCCCTGCCCTGCTCCTGCTGCTTGTACTATTCCTGATACAATCCAGGATGCTGTTGGCCTTCTTGGCCACCTGGGCACACTGCTGGCTCATCTTCAGCTGGCTGTCGACCAGTACCCCCAGGCCCTTTGCTGCCTGGCAGCTTTCCAGCCATTTATGTAACTACTTCTGAGTATTCCTATCTGCATATAAGCCTTCGTTCAGAAGCCTTATCAACAAAGTGGTGATGGACAAACACTCTGTAAAACAGAGCACTAAGTCAAGAGGTTCTTACTGGTTTCTAGAAAAGTGGATAAGCACAACCTCATAGAATGAACTGATTGTTTTACCCCAGCTGGAGAAAGAAGTTTTATGTCTGTCTTCAAAACGAGGGCAGAAAGTCTTGAGAAAAAAAAGCAGTGAAGATGTCTGCATTCCAACAATAAACCCAAATTTTTCTATTCTTTAGTCTCAGCATCTTTTAAAACACTTACTGCTGTGGTTTTTTTCTAAAGACCTGAGCAATTTTGACTGGGAACAAAATAGTTGTAATTTTCTAAAAGACACTGTTAACTAATGATCAATCTTCTTAGATTAACCTATTCACTCGGCTTGCCCTTCAACAACAAAATAGTCAATAAAGTTATTTTTATTTCTCTGTTACACTCAGCATTAATCTGGGGGGGGTTTAATATTTTTTAGAAAAAAACCCAAGACATTTAAATTTGTCTGCTTCTTTGAAATGTTTTGGTTCTGAAACAATGTTTTGAGAAAGACATTTTGCATCACTGATCTCCTAGCAACAGGAAGGCAGCAGAGGTACACACTTGAGATCAGAGATCAGGTGACAATACAAAGTATGAGAAATCCTCTCAAGCCATTTGCTCAATTACACTCACAGTTCCGAATTTACAGATCCGTGATGGATGCAGTTCTCTCCAAACGCTCTCACTCAGCCCCACTTTTGAGACAGACGCAAAAAAATGTGAGCCTTTCTAGGGTCAGACGGGTCGCTGTGTAGAAGGTGGATCTGAACTGTACTGATGCTGATGCAAGGCTAATAAGCAGATACTTGGAGCAATATACAAACCCCTTTAATAATATGATAATGGCTGCTTTATTTGCCTCCAGAAGTAGCAGATAAAGTACATATTAAAACAGTAGAATTCAGACAATGTACTTGGTTTTTTACTTAAAAACTGTTTTGCCTATGACATTTCCTCCATGTATTTCTATTCTTTAATATTGATGAAATTATGGTATGTTTCTTATTTATTCAATGATTGATTTCCATAGCCATAGCTTTCTAGGTCTATATGCAGCTTGTGTTCAACTTCATTTAGAAGACAAATTTACTAATAAGTACAAGAGTTCTATTCAGACAGTAGTAAAATTCGAAGCTGTATATTATCACACTTCTATTACTGACATTATCACTTCGTATCACCCTTCTTCCTCTAAATATCATAAAGCAATAAACATCATGTATTATCCCATCAGCATAAAAATCCCAAACGGTTTTAGTGTCATGGGTTAACCCCCGTGGGCAACCAAGCACCACACAGCCCGCCCCCCTCCCAGCGGGATGGGGGAGAGAATCAAAAAAACCCTTGTGAGTTGAGATAGCGACAGTTTAATAGGAGAGCAAAGGCAGAGAGAATAATAATGATGACAGTAAAGTATATACAGAACAAGTGATGCCCAATGCAATTGCTCACCACCCGCTGGCCGATGCCCAGCCCGTCCCGAGCAGCGATCACCCCCAGCCAACTCCCCCCAGTTTCTATACTGAGCATGACGTCACGTGGCATGGAATATCCCCGCGCCAGGCTGGGCCAGCTGCCCTGGCTGTGCCCCCCCAGCTCCCTGTGCCCCTCCTCGCTGGCAGAGCACGGGCGGCTGAAAAGTCCTTGACTTAGTAGAAGCACTGCGCAGCAACAACTACATCAGTGTTGTCAATGTTATTCTCATACTTAACCCAAAGCACAGCACTATACCAGCTACTGGGGAGAAAATGAACTCTGTCCCAGATGAAACCAGGACATGTGGCTAGGAAACTGATGTACATGGCTTTCAAGATACAAGATCTATGGCCTTCTCCAAAACACACTTATTAGTAAACTTATTTCCTAATTGAAGGGGTACCATTTGTAATCAAAATAAATTAAATGTTAATATGGTACTGTTGCAAAGACTTAAGTCAACACCAGAAGATACAAAATGGACTGTTGCTTCCTCTTTAAGGACAAGATACACATCTGTCTTTAAATACGTTTGGTTTGTGTTTTGTTTTGGTGTGGGACTTTTGGTTGAGTTTTTTTGCTTGCTTGGGGTTTTTTTTTTGGGGGGGGTGGTATGCCTTTGGGGTTTTTTGGGTGGTTTTTGTTTGTTTGTTGTTGTGTTCCCCACCCCCCCTTTTGGAATGTAGCTAGAGAACATGATAATGTTAGAGATGTCTTCTTTTCCTAGTGTTTACAAACATCTTCAGAGGCAAAACAAATCATCATGTAATACACCTTGGCCAAGAGACAGCACCTAAATTAACTACAGGAAAAAATTTTAGAATCTGCTTCTGTGTTACATGTTTAAGGAGCACAGACTTCTTAAGCACCAGTTCCCGTTACACTGTCTATTAATCTTGAGGCCAAGAGAAAGATCTTATCTCTTTCAGAGATCCTTAAAGGGTGAAGACTAGTGTTTGGCATGCAGCTGGTAACTTCAGATTGCTGTCACTTATTCACAGGTAGACTAAAGCTGGAATATTTTGTGGGTAGGTTGTTACATGCATTTTTGGTTTACAGTAAGAGGTGGAGCATTGCTAGAGTTTTAAATACATGCTTTCCCAAATGTGCAATTCTGTATCAAGAAATCCTAAGTATGCACATAGTGGAACTCATCACCACAAGATATTATACAGGTAAGTATAAACAAGCTGAGAAGTGGAAAACACCAATTCATGGGATATTCATGATGACAGTTAAATCAGCTACAGACGCATTCTCCACTTCAGGATGTCACACCGCCAATGACTGCCAGTTTTGGGGAAGGCATACCAATGAAAAAAAAAAAATTACTTTGTACTTGCTTTATAACTCATACTCTTCCCCGAAGCATGAGCCATGTCAGGTAAGGATAACAGGCTGACAGAGGATATTTCTTATGTTATCTTTTCAAATAGACTTAAGCAGATGATCATTCCAGATGAGCGATTGTCTGTCCATGTCACCTCGACAGTTTATGGTAACAACACTTCAACAATAACAGTATTATGCTATGGCCATGACCTTATCATCATATGAGCGTTTCACCTGAGTAAACACCAGACATGGCTTCTTTTGCTAAAGGGGACTTGTTCCTGTCAAATATACTAAGCAACACACTTAAATATGTTCTTTATATTAAATAAAGGGAGTTTTAATGTGCTTAAAGATAAAGCTGTGTTCCTATAGTCTTCTGGAGCAAGAGCAGAATGCTAGGAACCTCACTGTATCAAGTTTCATGAGAAACAATCAAACTAAGTTTGGCATTAAAACATAGCTTTTCCCAAAGTTAAATAATTTAATTCTGCTTAGATTCTAAATCTAAATTTTATTCTGCTCTTTTGCTGAACAGAGAAAGGGAAAAATAGGACATTTAAGTTACTCTTCTGCTGCTATCACAGTTATGACTAAGCATTGAACAATTCTGCACTTTTGGTAGGTCAGAAGCAATCCTTATTTTCTGAATCTGTATATGCCTCGAGACAATTTCATTTTCAAAGAAAATAAAGCTCTTTGGGTGGGAACATCAGCTTCAGTCCTTGCAACATTCAATGAACCTGTACAGCACACATCAAAATTAATCCTAGTCAGGTCTACTTGTAAACAACACAAATCAATAAATTATCATTTAAAAAAAAATCTCATTTAAAAATGCAAAGTATATTTGCGAGACCCACTTTACACTTGCAAAGGGTACAAGTTATCCTGAAAAAAGTACATGCAAATACGTGCAGACGATACAAAACACTACAGGCATCTGCAAACAAATTGTATTGCATGTACAATCATTGCACACACAATGTTGCACATAAAATAAATTTCCAGGTATGATATCCTCACACGTGTTTTTAAATGCTAAGTTCTCAACTTCTTGTATGTAACTAATTTCTGGTGACTTGTATTGCACTGAAAAGGAACAAAATGTAAATTAAATGCTCTGTAGTGAAAAATTCTGTACTTTTGTCACACTCTGTATCCCCCTTCCAACCCCATTTTGTTGGCTACGGCAGAATCCATCTTTTAACGATGTTGGCCTTAATGTCAAGTGTGAAGCACTGTGTAAATATGATACTTACACTATTTCTTAGATCTTTTGAGACAAGAAACATGCGTACACTGTTTTGAATGGGATTGCTGCTACATACAGTTCTCGTGCCGAAAAAGGAGGCTAGGTCACAATTCTCTTAATGCATTCCAAATATCTTCCCTATATCTCATTTTTATGGTTCATGTACAGAACCTTACAGCGGAGACAGCTTGCATTGCCAGGCACAGCAAGAGCCCATAAAGCCTGCGTAAGCCTCAACATTTATCTGATATTGGAAATAGCAGATCCAACGTATCACACATTTACGTGATGAACTGCATTGCTAACAGAATCCGAAATTAAAATGGCATATGTAGTTATGAGAGACAGCGGTGTTTACAGCAGTCAGATGCACAGGACTAATTAATTTCTAATATGTCAAAGATTTCTTAAGCCTGGTATCCCAGAATCATCTGAACTACCAGATTTGGACTTGCCTTTTTCTCTTACACTCTGTAATACGATAAACAGGAACGGGACATGGTCAGGTGTTTAAGTGGATTAAATGTTACCATTTTTCCTCTGAGATCACAGCAGGAGACCCGATTGAAATGAGTTGTCAGGTGAGTTCCCCAACAGACATTTTATATCATAAAACCATCACGTAGAACTGAATACTGATATAAAAGGCAATATAGTCAGTTCCCACTCTAGGGAAAACCAAGATTGACTTAGAAGTGAAAAATACGCTTCCTTCTTACCGAAAGGGTGGTCTCTCTAGGTCACCTCAAGCTCACTTCTGAGGCTGTGTGGTGAGAGCTCTTATGATGCCTGCATAACAACTTACAGTATGAAAACATAAATAACAGGTTCCACTGTCAGTACAGGCACTCCTCCAGCCTTCACAAAATGCAAATATTCTGTGCTCCATCACAAATATTACCTGTAGACATAATTGTGCACTGTGCTGACAAATCTCAGCCAATGCACATACTACGATTTTTTACAATTACCAGGCTATTAGCAGCAATGTGGGGTTTTTAGGTTTGGTCGGTTGTTTTTGGTTTTGTTTTGGGGTTTGCTTGTTTGTTTTTGTTTTATTTTGTGGGTTTTTTTAATCTGTTCAAGAAACTGATTTTTTAGAGAAATTTGAAGTGTAAAAGTGATGCAAAATTTAGACCTATTAATGAAAAAAAGTTACTAGTTACTACATGGCATCCTAAGCAAATTTAGGAAAGTAGCCCCCACCAATTTTAACTTAAGGTTGCAGTGACTGTGATCATGCAACTTTTGTTTTCTCTCCAAATGACCATCAGGAAGCTCAAGAACCTTTCTGTATGCAACACCCTTGACTGAACATTTGTATCAAAAAGTATCAAAACTAACATTTTTTTAAGAAAATAATCCTCTAGAATGATCACAACTCGAACTTCAAATATGAAAATTAATTGCTCTCATAAAATTGCTTGGAATAAATTCAATACTGAAAAAAAACTCCTCCAACAAAATCCCACAAAACCCAAACCCGCTTAAAAACATGAGACTATAGTAGGATAACATACAGTTAGAGCAAGTTGCCTATTACTTAGAGCTAGATCTAGAGAAAACAAGGTACGTTTTAACTTTGATGCGCATGTTGCTGTCTGTGAATTACTCAGACCTGAAGATGGAATTAAAATGCCTGAGTACTCATATTGGAATGCACAATCATTTCCTGTTAGGGGAAAATACGTAGGTGGTGGAAGAATTGCCTTCTGCACAGAAGGTTGGGTTAATGTTTTGGCAATCGAAACGGAATATTCCAAGTGGCTATTGCAGTACTTGCAGAGAGGGTACCAATTATGTTTGTAATGATGGACCTGGCGGTTTTCTTTTCAAATTCACGCACAGGCATCAAGAGGCCCAAATGACTAGAACTGAAATTTTGACTTTGGTGTTCTACGGCTTCTCCAGCGTTATAGAGAGAAAATGAAAAAATATAATGCTAAAAGCCACCTATTCCCCCCCAAAAAAAGCCTCCCAAAATCCTGAGAACAAGCAGTTATGTATTTTATCCAGCTATGTTCCACAAAATCCAGTTACAGAAGACCTAAAAAGAGTGTATCAAATAACCCTAGGGAAAATAATAAACAACTTCCATAGGCTATAGAATGCAAAGCATAAAAACCTAGTTCCACTGATGCCGATGAAAAGGTTGGCTATAAGCATTCAGCAAGACCATGTTTCTACTCAAAGTTCTGGTACAATGCAAACTACAGGTGTATTTGGAAGGGCGGAATTCAGATTTTCATACATAAATCATAATTGCTGATTTTGTGAACCGGTTCTCACAGACGAGTCTCTAAAGCCATGCAGAACAAATGCAAATCAAACCAAGGTCTGGATCTGGCTCTGTTTCCTAAACCATAGGACTAGCTGCAAAACTATTTCTCTTCAGAGAACCCATTGGGCTACTGAACCACTTTTTTCTTAACTGTGTTAACTTAGCTTCGTTTTAAAGGACAGATGACAAAAAAAAATAAAAAGTGCCATAAGGCACAAAAATCATTCTTCAGTTGTGTAATCCGTGACATCCTGGTTTATCAAATAAAATGTTGATGCTAGGAACAGAACTATTCTTCTGTAATCTCTTAAATAAAGCTTTACATAAATACTTTCTTCAACAATAATGACTTTTGATATGTTTCAAATCAGTTCGCAGACGTGTAAATAAACTGATTATTAAGAAGCAATTACTGTGAAACAAGAAAAAAAGACCTAAAAGAGCGTTAAAAAGGCCAGAGAATAGTTATAACTTCTTTTCAATAAAATAAACCAGTAACTACTACAGAACACGCCATACATGTTCAAACCCACCACAGAATGAGGGGAGTACTTATAAAACACTTTTTGCCTGAAGAAAGAAGGCCTTTTCCTTTGGTCAGAAAATAGAAAATAACCAGCATGAACAATACTGGTCTGTAATTATCCTTTGCAGAGTTGTTCATGTAGGCAGTTCTGAAGATTAATGGCATGGGTTGCATTGCTCCTCCTAATCCAGTGGCTGACACTTTCAAAGAACCAAAAAGCAGACAGATCTGTTGTGGCAGGATGAGATTTTATATATTCACTCCTCATCTCTACTCAAAGCTCCTGTATCTGCCATTTTCTTTTTGACTTTCTCAGATGTTCTTGAAATCAAACAAGAAGTGCTAGAAACACAAGATGAGAAAAGGCCCAGATAATTTGGTTGTCAATAGCTCTCTTGTGAAGGCCAAGCTCAATTAATCTGAAGGGCCAGCTCAATTAGCAACTTGGGCAAAAAATAATGCCTATAATACCCTACGTAAACTGCAGAAAATCTGCCAAGACCACTAGCAGAAGTATGGTTAGTGCATCTGCAGAAAGAGCAAATTTAAAAAGTTTAGATTTTATGATGGAAAGACAAGGTGTGTATGAGTTTCCTATTGCCCGGCACACAAGTAGCCCATCAGCTGTGTGAATTTAGGGCTCTGAGGTACAAATTGAGGCAATGGATTTCTTTGCTGAGCTCCGCTTCCGAACAATTGCCTCACAGCAAAGCCATTTCACTTGACTTTGCACCATTTATCAGGACATAGCACTCAAATGGTAAATTGGATGATTGCATTTACTACTCGCTTTTTAAGGGCTGGATAAAATAGAAAATTATGCTTGGTCTTCACACCTCTAAAATCTGACAAGAGCTTCAGAAGACCCCAGAATGAAATTTTTATGAGTCAGCTGTCCTCCATTTTTGAATGGAAGCCACTTACTGTCTCCTCACTCAATTTAAGTCTATTGTACTAAAAGGAGGAGACCTGCTATAAAACAGTTAGCCCTTTCCCTCAGGAAGTAGCGATTCATAATGGAAGCTGGACTAATTTTTCAAAGGATGCATTTAATATATGTAGTGAATGTGCAATTAAACACTCGATTGAGTATATGAATATTTAGAATTATTTTCCCAAGAGAAAATTAAGTGTTCAGTGTTCCTGAAGATAACAGGACTACGTACCCAGTCAAATAGCTAAGAATTCAGTGTTTGATTCAGCAGTGTGTCTTCTGTATCAATCCAGAAGAGAAAAAGAGAATAGGAACCACAGCTGGGAATACAAGTATGCCTGCAAAATGGCAACAGCTTCTCAAAACATTCAGGGAAAATTCTGTGGCATCGGAAATACAGAATAATCGATATCTACTTTTGCTCATTAACTTACATGTCCCCTTGTTTACTCTGCTAATAGCATATTTCTCCTTCCATTCAAACAAGTCCAGGGTTTTGTAATTGAAAAGGAAATGAGTAATAACCAAAAGTCCTTTTACTGATGCAACCAAAATGTTAATTACTTGAGAATATTGACAAGTCGTGCTACAATTATGCTTTCTTCCAGATATCAATTGCTTTTCTCCTACCCCACCCCTTACATATTCTTCTTACTGCTTACAAAAGCAAATTACTTTCTCCCAGTTACACTATGTAAAGAACGAATTCTCACTCTACTTTTATTTACTGCAGTGCACTTAACTAAACGGGAAAGAGCAAATTTTTGTCAAAAAATTTTTGTAACTATTTCATGTTAATCTGGACAGACGTGGATAGGATTTATAAGTGCACTGGCATTGTTTCACTTTTAGGTGGCACAAGTCACACTACATCATCCTTCAAACGCCCAAGTATGAGGTAAATTGACATGCGCAGTTTAAATTATTCTGGGTAGTAACAGCCTTCTAGGAACTGAACAATAGAGCTCAGTGTGATTTAGTTCCAATCAGAAATACAAACCACTCTTTTGACTTTTTTAATAATCAACTATAGATTTCTTGACTCAGTATCATTTCTGAATTTTCTTTCTCCTAGTACCTCATACAGAGCGGGAAAAAAAAATGTATCACAATGGGTACTTTCATTTTTTTAAAGCTATGATTTAAACTAAGTTTACCAAGAAAAATGTAAAATATGACTTCAGGACGAAGCGTTAAGTAATAAATCCATGCAGGGACACTTGTTTTTGTAACTTGGGTACATGTGCTCAACGGGCTGGAGGTGGATCTCTTAGTCACCCCAACACGGAACAGATTTATGATATTGAGGCAGGGTGTTTCAGGCTTCTCTAACTAGCTATTACGGCTTGTTCCTTCTATTCAAAGGGTCAAGAAGCATTGTTATCAGTCAAAGCAGGAGGAATATAGGTGAGAAGTATGTCTGATAATCTCTTAAATTTGTTACACTTTCAGATGAAGGAAAACTCATGGTCTTTCTTCAAAACAAACAAAAATTTTCTCAGTAATCACTAAGAGCAAAATAGCTTGTGCATCATTCCATGAATCATGAAACCAGAAAGAGGTAAATAGGTGACTAAAAGAATCATTCAAAACACAGTATTGATGGCAGTGCAAAACCTCAATTACATAAACAGGTTTCGGTAGAGATTGTTGTCCAGAAAACATTTTGAAGCCCTTGGTACAGAATTCTTCCACACAGGAAGTAGGGTAAATTAAAAGGGACCCTTCATCAGACTGGATTACATTTAACAGATTAAACAAGCTGTTCGATGAGCTGGAAGGTAAAGAACATAGTGAACTAAATCTAACCTTCGGGGGGGG
>KL280177.1:0-14340 GCA_000699545.1 Podiceps cristatus | reverse complement strand
TCTTTCCATCTTAATCTATCACGGAGATGGCTGTATGCAGTAGGACAAGTGCACCCTCTTGGCCAAGGGCCAGGGTTTAGCAGACTTGCTGTCAGACTTGACCAGCCCTGTCCCACCGCTCCGCGTGCCCTGCCTCTGGAGCAGCTGCCACTGGCACCGCTGCAGCCTGGCTGCATCTGCAGGGCAGTGGGTGGGAGCTGTCCTGGAGCAGGGCCTGAGGGAGCAGCTGTCGTAGAGCATCTGCCACTGTTGTGGGGTTTTATGGGGTTTTGGAGTTGTTGGTTTGGGGTTTTTTGTCATGTTTGTTTGGTTTTCTTCTTTGGCGGGAAGGTTTTGAAGAAGAACAGGGGTTTTATTGGTCTTCAGCAGAGTGAGAAAACCCAACCGTGCCCAACCTTGTGGCATCTAGTCACACTGGGCAGCAGCGTACTGCTGGGGTGGGCAAAGGCGTGCCTCAGTCGCGTCACATGCGTGGCTTACTGTGAGTGACAGCAGCAGTGCTGAAGGTTTTGCAGAGCACAAACCTAGCCTATTCTCTCATTTGAGCACATATCTTTAAGCTTTAGGACACAGAGTAAACATGATATTTTATCTGCATTTATTTGGCCTTTTAACAAGTTAAGAATCTCATGTTGATGGTTCTGGGACATGTATGACTTCCTTTAAGAGTATATCCTTTCATGAAGGAAATGTAAAGTGGTATTTTAGCAGCTGGAAATGCCTGGCTTAGTTTGGTTCTGTTTCCTGATTTCATTTTGACATGGTAGGCAATTCAGAAAATATATCTGCAGTAAGGAAAATTCAGTTGTTATGGAAACATCTGAGAAAGGCAGCTGACATAGGGTAAGGCGTGCACCAGATTAGCAGTACAGACGCAGTATAAAGGCAAGTTCACATAAGGTAAGGGAGCAGTTTCTAGGCACTGTCAGCTTCATGGGTGTTTTTTCTGTCAGAACAGAGGAAAAAAAAAAAGTCACTTGAAACCTGTGAGCATGTGGCTCCATCTTCTGGTATCAAAGCAAAATGTGTTGCTCTGGGCGTAGAAGGAGATGAGATTTCTATAGCATTGTTATGTTAGCTGCAACAAAAACAACAACAACAATAAATTAAAATACCTGTGCCTTAAAATAGCCAAACCACAACTTATTAATGTAGTTTTCCTGAAGCTACAAACCATTTTGCTGTATAGGAAGAAAACTGTCTTTTGAAACATTCTCATAAGTGTGGCTTGTCTTCCAAAGCACAACACAGCTCTCCTACACAAAAACAAATGTTTGATCAGAGCATGGACTGTACCACCGAAGCCTGATGCCTATGTAGGTGCTAATATTGTCTCCTGCTTGTAGCTGTAGGATGTTTTTGTTTCCCCCTCCCCAACAATGTCTTTGGCAAAGTAGCTAAAATTCATGATACATCTTCATGGACATGCTAGCTGGGTAGAAGTAAGAGGAATGAATGGTATTTTGAGTTAGGCTGCCAGAAGTCAAAAGAAAATAAAGCTGTTTTATCACTTCACCAAACAGTGAATGTTGTTAGTGCATATTGTGCATGCTTAATTGAGCTTAATTACTCAATCTGTTCACCTTAGTAACTCATTTTGTTTTAAAAAGAAGTAAGTCATTGTTCAGAACCAGAAGAGTAAGTCTTGGGTTTTCTAAGTCATCCTAAAGAGTTGCCCCAACTTTGTTGCTTAAAAAAAGAAAAACCCAAAAACCAAACCACAAACCAAAAGCAACAACAAACCAGAAACAAAGGCAATGATCTTGATGCAGTGCTGTCCTAAAGCTTTTGTTTGCAAGTCATTGCGAATAGGAGGTATTGCACTGTAAATGCAAAATTAAAAATATGGATCATGTGTTTTACTTATTTGATTTCTGTGTACATATGTAAGTATGTCTCCTTTTTTCCCTGGATGTTGAGCTTAGGAAATAAGGGACCCTATATTCTTTGTATGAAGCATTAGTTTTCATCTCAAACTACTGCGTGGCAAAACCGTGAGAATGAAGGTGAGGGAACATAAATTTAATGGCCCCACTGCGCCTGCCCATACTTGTGCCACTCTTGCACTAACATGAGTGGTGAGTTATTTGCATGCTGTACTTATCCATGGGGAGGGTTGTGTGGAGACTTGCTTGGAAATAGTGCATTGGTGTCAGTCCAGCTCCTGGATAGCAAGGAATCATATCACAAAAATCATCCCTGAAGTAAGCACTAGTCAGGGTTTCTCCTCACGGCCTCAGTAGCAAGGCTGTGGAATGAAACCAGAGGCAGAACTAGCTTTTGCTCTTCAGTGTGGTGCTTTTAAGGCCCCACAGAGAGCGAAGCATTTGAAATGGCCACAGGCTGTGTTGATACAGTAAGACTCTATCCTCCATGACTTGCATTTAGTGTTCAGTCTAACCTGTCCCTGCAGCCAGAGTGCATTGGACTTCCTCTTGGCACTACCTGAGGTTTCCTCTTGAGGCTGCCTCCAATTCCTATGATTTTTTTTTTTCTCTTTTCCCCCCCTCCCTGTGTTTAATCTTCAGCTTCATCCAGTTTCATTTCATTGGTGATTCCAAGCTTTGATTTCTAGGATCTGTGGATTATTCTAAAGGGATCTACTCACCTTTTTGAAAGATGTCACAAGGGTAGCGCTTTTCACCAACACTAACAGTGAATAAATACTACAGACCTCTTTTATTAGGAAGTACAAACCCACAACAAATCCTGCCTGGAGTGTGTTTGATAAATCAGATCTTTTGCAGACATCTGGAGATTGTGTTTGCAAATCCCCAGCCAGCTTGTTTTGTAGTCTTTGTTACCATAATTCAGGTTAATGTTGTTGCCACTTTTTACTTGCTAAAACACATGTGGTGCTTTATTGCTGAAAAAAAAAAGTGGCTGCCTTGGAACAGAAGTTCTTTTTAAAACCCTTCTTGGAAGTTTTCTGTTTGGAGAAGCAAATGTCAATTCAATTGTCCTAGCTCTGAACTGCCATTCTGAAAATGCAGCTGTGAAAAGTGATTGCTTGGGTACTGCGATGGGGAGTGCGTAAGAATCTAGATTGAGAATTACATAGCAATAGAGACCTAAAATAACAAGTGGAACAAGTAAACTTAGCTTTTCCTGCAAAGATTTGCTTTAAAAATACTAGATCCCAAGTGAGAATGCTCATGCCAAGTTTTAAATCTCATTCGAATTTTTATAGCTGTTATAATCTCTGATACATAACCTTGGAAATAGGGTCTCATAACAGAAATGCCGAGTCCCTTGACTTGGTCCCTTGCAAAAAAAAAGAGTTGCTGTAATAGGCTGCAATTCTGAGACAAGTTTGCAAGGCTGACTGATGTCTGCGTATCATCACTCAAATGGGCCTAAGCTGGGCTCTTCACATTATTTGAGGGTATTTGTGTGTACATGATCAGCCCTTCCAGTAATGTCAGCCTTCTAACAGGTACAATCCAGCATATCCTTATCCACTGAAATGATGCCACAGGGAGAGGCTGGAAGCTTGGACACACTCTCCTGAACTTATTTTCTTTTTTCCATCCTTTTCTGTATTTCTGTGCAGAAGAAATGGAAGTTCCCAAGGAGCCTGGGCTGCAAAAGGATTCCACATGCCAGTGCTCTTTTCCCTCTCATTATCATAGGCTTGCAATCAAACTCTAATTTTTGAAATAAAAAAACTGCAGGATTCTTTATTGGGACTATTAAACCTTCAATCTTCATTATTTAGGATGGCTACTTACCTTTTACTCAATGAAGCCATAATGCAACTGCTCCTATAAAAACTATCGAAATGGCTACTGTGCCAGTGAGTAGATTTTCCTCTGCGTAAAATAATCCTCGGTGAGTGAGACATAACTATCATTTACATTAATTAGGCAGCCATATAATGGGGTGTTCAATAGCTATTACATCATTTAAATTCTTCAGTGAGCACCTCAGCCACCCAAGAACTATCCAGCTGAACATTTCTGAGTCCATAATTTTGAAATAATCCTTTAGAGGAAAAATGTGCATGGCAGAGTGTTGCAGACAATTTCACCCCACACCCCCCCCCCAAAAAAAAAAAAAATTTATTCAGATTTATGGGATTATTTTAACATTTACAAGAAGTGTTTTTCGCATTTTTCCCTCTCTCCCAGAATAACAGTGCTATTAAGTGGAGTCCATTTTGGGGCTGATACTGCGTGTACACTAGAGTACAGCCAAGGAGCGTGTAGAGGTCAGTGCTGGCAGCCGGGCTCAGCACACCATGAGCACGTTTCCCTGAGCATTCTGTTAGAAGCCTGGGGCCCTGGAGCCGTATGGCTCAGCTGAGAAGCCCTGACTCACAGACAAGTCAGTGCAGTTATGCTTGAGGTTTTATTTTTTTGCCTTTGCCAAGTATGTGAGGACTTTAGCCTTTATATTCAATTTTGGTTATTGATTTAAAATTTGTGAGGTCAAGCCAAAGTCCTTTGGCATTTCTGGCAATATCATCCTTCCCAGAAACTATTATATGAGTATTATAATTAATGTTCTAACTATATTATTATGTATTTCTGTATATTTTAAGAATAGTGCCTCAGTCAAAAATATGCCCATATGTCATGAAGCTAGGAGCTCATTCTGAGAGCTGAAGGAAATAAGACCGAATTTATTAAATAATACACAAGGAAGAGATTTCTATTAACAGGGAAATCTTTAACATGCTGTTCAGCTGGCTGTAGAAGGTGATGGTTATTAGAAGACTGGTCAGTGCCTGATAGGACAAGGGGTAATGGTTTTAAACTGAAACAGGGTAGGTTTAGATTAGATGTAAGGAGAAAATTCTTTACAATGAGGGTGGTGAAGCACTGGAACGGGTTGCCCAGAGAGGTGGTGGAGGCCCCATCCCTGGAAACATTCAAGCCCAGGTTGGACGGGGCTCTGAGCAACCTGATCTGGGTAATGGTGTCCCTGCTCACTGCAGGGGGGTTGGACTAGATGACCACTAGCGGTCCCTTCCAACCCAAAACATTCTATGATTCTATGAAAGTATATGAAAATAACATATTTTAAAACAGTGTTGTTTGGTAGGTGCCATGGGAATAGTTCCTAGCAGAATGAAAAAAAGTAATAGCCTAAAAATAGGCTGGGGAGCAGGGCAGGATAGACTGTCAAGTTTTCCTTCAACATCCTTGCTCAAAGCCATCAGTCATGTTATTTTAGTCAATTAGTTGCTCTTCTTCAGTACCTTATCTGACTAATACAATAATATAAAGCAGCGGAGAACTTTCTTAACAGGGAAGGCTCTTAAATCAGTATTGGATGTCGCTGGGTTCTCTGTAGTCCCTATCCAACAGGCAGAGTGTGCAGAGCTAGGTGTCAAAACCTGTCTGTAGGTAGAGCGCCAGGTACCGTTTGTTCTGCAGCCCAGGAGGCTTGTGTTTACCAGATGTAACTGCTCCTCTCAGCAGCAGTGGATGCTTGATCCTCTATTTTTCACATTTGCTCTTTAGTTTAATTAAACCAGTACACTGAGGGAGATTTCTGCCTTACCAAAAGAATACATTTTCATCACATGCTGTAGGGAAGGTGACTTAGAATTGGAGTTAGTTACCAGAGGAATGAAAGAGTTAAGGAAGGGGAGTGTGAGACAGAGGTAAGTCAAACCTCCTTTAAAGTTAATGGAATCAGCTGTTGTCGATATATAATTTGGCCTGGTATGTAGGACCATGGTCTGGTGAATGTTATAGCATGACCAGCTTTGTAAATCCTATTTTTGTTTGTCTAACAGAGTGAACGAAGGTGAGCATTTGTTACATAGGCCAGGTACTGTGCTTTACTCACCAAGGCCCTGCGTGCTAGTGAGCTTGCCTTGGGTGCGAGAAGGCAGTACAGCTGGGGTAAGAGGCACAGCTGACAAGGGTTAGTCTTCCAAAGTACTCAGGTGTTTTCCAGATCAAGAGGCTTAAACAAGTTTGGGTTTTGGTGTTGCCCAAGAGGACAGTTGGGCATTTGTCTCAGCTGTGGTGTTGCAAGAGACTGGCCTGATCTAGCTGTTATTGGCTGTTGGGGACCTTCTGTCTTGCTGGTATTGCTCAAACCTTATGTGGTGTCTAGGCTGAGAAAGAGGGGGCTGTTGGAGCCGGGAAGCAGAGCTTGTGGATTGCTGAAGCCTTGTACTTGCATCACCTACGGTAAGGTCACTGTGGAGGGACAGGGAGATTAACTCGGGAAATTGTAGTGTGTGTTGAGGAATATGAACAGCAGGAGCTAGGAATTAGCCATCCAGTGGTCTTAACTGTGAAGGTGTTTGTGAGTTTTTTTAAGGTGACCGGAGCTTCTTGTTAGCTAGAAGTATGTTTTGAGGGCTTGTAACTGGGGAATGGGCATGTGTAACTTCTCTGGTAAGGGGCTGAGAAATCACCCCTGTTTAGATAAAAGCAGTACTGCCCTGGTTTTGAAAAGGTTCCTGTTCCCTGAAAACATGCGGCTGATGCAGAGGAGCAAGGTGGTGTCACAGGTCTAATGCAGTACAGCGGGTCCTGCCTGACACCAGGGAGATATTTAAATGAATTTTAAAAGGAGCAGAAGGGGATGTAAAAAAAAAATAAGCGAACTGTTCTGGTTACGTGAGGCAAATGATGCTATTTAAGAAAGAAGTTATAAGCAACGATGTAAGTTAATTGATGGCAAACTTGTCAGTAGCTCTGTAGTGTGTGCTGGCTTTTTGGCACGTGCACGCTAACAGCAACACACAGCGGAGTGTAGGCCTGGGCTGCTGTAAGAGCTCAGTTAAAAGCTCAGCATTTCCCAGTCATGCTGTTGAATGCCCAAGGACAACATTTTCCTTGGAAAGTGAAAAATTTTGGTAATTTTTAGATGGTTTGCTGTAGTTTTTGTTCAGTTCTCAAGGACTGCTTCCTATTTATTTGTAGAATGTTAAAGGCTATCTCTAAATCTTTTCTAAAAGCTTTATAAATGCCGGAAGGAAAGAAAAAGTGCTGATATGGAGAAGGACCAATAGCCCCCAGTTGGTTAGCGTGTGACACATGCAGTCTGTAGCAAAATTGGAATATCTTTTTCCCTAGAAAAGTGGAAGCCTACAAACAATGCACAGAATTACCAGTGTCATGCCGATGAATACCTGCAGCTTTCTCCGCAGGATTTGTTTCCCCTACTAAACAGATTCTCCTTCCCTTTGTTATTCAGTCTGAACTCTTCTGTACTCTTTGTCACCTCGTGCCATTATTTCGTCTCTTTCTATTAGAAAACACCATGAATGTTTCCAGTTAAGGCTTCTAAGCCTATGATTTGCAAGTTATGGTGAAAATAGCTAAAAGGTTTGCCTCCCTTTTATGTACACACCCCAGAACAAGAAGCTTCCCTTCCCAGATCATATCAGCCTGGCATAGCTGTACTCTGTCCTTTTCTTTTGTAGTTCCAATAGGAGCATTGTTCTAGTAAAAAGTACTAATCGCCCTTGCCGGGACTTCTCCTTTGCAAAATAGAGCTACTTATTAAGGACTATGTGTTACTGTTCCAGATTATTTTAAGGTTTGTTTAACAAGAGTTGCTTGGTCAAGGTTGTAAGAGGCTTAGAAATTATTTCTAACCACTTGCGTCTTAGATCTGAAATACTAAAAAGGACAGAGTCTGCCAGGGGGATGAACTTGTCCACAACTTGAGAATTCATTTAAAAAAGCTCTGGTCTGGATCAGAACTTTATGCTTTCTTATGCTTCTCTAAAACATTGTGTGGCTTGAATCTATAGAGTTAACATCAGCTATGTGCTGCTGTGATTTAAGTGATCTGAGTTCCCCAAGAGAGTGTCAGGAGGTTTTTGTGGCTTTCCATTAGATTGCTGTGTAATCCATCTTTTGGAGCAAGTATTAAAAAAACCCGCCTCAAACAGAAAATTCTGTGTGTTTTCTTGGATGTGACTTGCCCTTAATTCCAAACATCTCCTAAAATGAAATATTTTGAGGTTTCAGACAGATTATGGGGTGGGGTTTTTTTGTTCATTTTCCCATTCTTTCTTAAACGTTCAAAATTCAGTAACAGAATTGTTTACAATTGTTTCAGTTCAGATTGGTCATAAATATATATACATAGTAATAGGAAAGCAGAAATGTGTGTAACATAGTGAGACAGTATATTGTTCGTTGTTCCCTGGTTAGCCTTTTCTTTAGTGAGAGCTTAGATATAAAAATCATAATGAAAAACGTCTCTGTTGCATGCAATTCAGAGTTGAACATACAAAGGAAGAGGCATATTAAAGACAGCTGTGATTAGTTCTCCAATTTTCTAATATTAAATCCATTAAGTATTTACTGTCTTAGTTAATGAAGAGATGGGGAATGGTCATGAATCAGCAGGGGAAGACTGTTGAGCAGTCATTTTCATGTTACCCAGTTTCTAAGGAAGTTCCTTCACAAGCAATGGGGAGTTTAATGTGTTCTAGTGAAAGATAAACACAGAGCGTGTTCTGGAGAAAGCAGATGGGACGGGGGGTTGGTTCCAGGAGCTGATGAGTAGACAGTGATAGCAGTGGTCTGCAGGAGTGATTTAGCTTAAGTCGTTTATGGGGGCTGTTTGGAACACCTCCCCGAGTCATTACAAAAAGGCCTTTTCAGGTGATTTACCAACTGCAGTAAAGGTCTCTTGGACGCGTCGGCTGTTCAGCTCTCTTGTTATTCTGCACTTGTCATCTGTCTTTATGTGCTACTAGCATGTGATTACCTTGAGGAGACCTTTGAACATCTCTTCAGTGCTCTTCACTGTAAATAATGAATGCCTTGCTATTATTTATCGAAAGGGACTTCGAGGCAGCGTGTGTCTTTTTCAGTTGCTGAGATAGTTTTAAAAATGGAAATGCCAGTAGCGATGGGAAGTTGTATTGTGTTCAGTTATGTGTCCACACGGTAGAATATAGTATGTCCTTCACAGCGCAATGAAACATGATTGTGCCTAATTCCAATTTGTATGGCATTCCCATTAATGATGTCTGTTTAAGACACCTATTAAAGGCCCTTAATGTTAATTAACCGGACTATGCCAATAAAGTTCTATTAGCTTCCCCCTATTAATTTAATATTATAGGCATTTAACAGATGTCTTAATTAAATGTTACACTGAAGGCTGTGAGCAAAATTAAAATCAGGTCATTGTCTTGAAAGGAAAGTTTCTTCTATGATTTATGCTTTCTACTACTTAGTTTGTTTTTCCTTCTGACCTCTCACAGGAAACCAAGGGATTTAATTTCAGAGAATATCAACAGGAGTAATGGGTAATAGGTATAACAACAACTTCGGTCTAACAACTTTAACACATCTTGCTCTTGCTTCACAGAGATAAATTAATTGAAAAAAAGCTTCTACTCTTTGGTGCTTTCAAGTGTGTTTATCTGTATTTTCAAAAGCTTTCCCAGTGTTTGTTTCTCCTAGTTTCCCATTGGTGTGAAATGACTGTATTCCCCTGTATAAAATATACATATCTAGCAAAAACAGTCTGGTTTTCCCCACCTCAAGGGCAGTACTTCATATAATTGCAACAAAGATTTATTTCCATTACCAACTGCTTTATTCCCTGACTTCAAAGGGGGCAGAGAAGCAGTCTGTTCTTAAAAACCAGTGTTGCTCATGCTGTGACTTCAGCTGATCAGTGTCTGGTTCAGTGATGATGAATCTGGTCTGTGTCTGAGTGATCATGCCAGGGAGATGCAGCTCTCCTGTAACCTCTTCCAGCAACAGCTCCAGAAAGGAAGTAGGTGCTTTGGAGGCCAACTGAGTGAGGGCTGACGGGCACCATGCTTTCATGGGGCTGGGAGGGCTGGAGGTGGTGATGATCTCTGGTTTTCTGCTGGCAGATAAATGGCTTGTGTGCTCTGCAGTGCAGTGCAGAGCTCCAGCTGGAGCTGTCAGTGTGTAGTGTATGTGAGAGAACAGCTATGTTCTCTTTAAAGAAGTGACCCTGGTTGGGTATGAACACTTGCATGGTGGCAGGAAAAAACTCCTCTTCCTAGATACAGGTCTCTCATTTGATCCTGAAATTGACTTTATAATTTAAATGGAAAGCTTCTGAAAGCTACCTTAATAATACAAACACCCTAGAGGCTCTTTTAGAATAGAAAAACCTTAGGCAATCCAAATACAGGGGTCATGCCCACCTCCCAAACAAGTCAAATCCGCCTAGTCGATAAGATATTGTAACCTAGGCAGTCAAAAAAGGATCCTGGAAGTATATAGTGTAAAAAAAAAAAAAAAAAAAGTATGTAAAAAGGAAATAAAGGGGCTTGAGGACAGATGAACTGCATGCACTCAAAGCTCAACAAGCCTCCCTCCACTGGTACAAGTATTACTCCCTCCATTACAACCACTGTTGCAGACTGCTGCAAAAAGCGAGTGTTTATAGAAGATTTAAACACCAGAAGCTTCTTCACAAGTGGTGCTGTATTGAGGATGGTTGGTGAGTTTCAAAGATTTGCAGTATGAAACTACCTGACTTCTTGTGTTCCACTGATGTAGTGCTCACAAACACATGATATAAACTAAGTGCCATCCATGCTAGCCTTTTTTAAAGTTGTGTGTATAACATGTATTTTAATAAGAATAAAGGTGTTTTTTTGAAGTGTAAAACGTAAGACACTAGGACTAAATATATACAAAAATAGGCTAGAATAAAGCTCTACGAATAGGGGTTAAATATTCATGAAGCTTTTTTTTTTTTGTAATTTAAGTACAAAATTGAATGGGGGCCATTTCCATCTTTGAATTTCTAGCTTCAAGTGCTTCCCTCTTAAGGTGATATGTGTGTTCCTTGCACTCTGCCATGGTGATACATTTTTACTAGGACATTTAATCTTGAAGTAGCATGTTATTGGTAAACAAACAGCTTGCAGGGATGCATTACTTGTTTAGTATGTTTATATTTTTACAGTCCCGGTTTCAGCCAGGACAGAGCTAGTTTTGTCTTCAGCAGCTCCTGTGTTTTGGATTTAGCGTGTGAAAAATGGTGATGGTACTCTGCTGTTGTTTGTTGCTGCTGAATGATCAAGGACATTTTGCAGTTTCCCAGGTTTTGCTGATGTGCAGGTGCAAAACCCTGGGAGGGATTTGGACAGGCAGACAGAGACACACACACACACTCTCTCTCTCTCTCTCTCTCTCTCTGTTGTTCCCTCCTTGGTTTTTGGTGGGTTTTTTTGTTTTTTGTCTGTTTGGCCATTTGTTCATGTGCTCTCTCTGGAACTTGCTGTTCTGGGATGGCTGTGGGGAATACCCCTGCTCCCTGACTGCTGCTTGGGATGGGCTGTATCAGTTGTTGGGTGGTGAGAAATTGTGTATCACTTGCTTAAAAATATATTAAAGATAGTAATAATATATAAGGATAATAATATATGTAATCTAAGGATACATTCAAGGTACAACCTGTCAATTGAAACAACTCGTGTATGCTTGTGCCAAGAAAAGATGTTGATGTTGGCCCATGAATAAAGATTATAAAAGAGCACTTGTCATCACCTACGGTCTTGTTATAATCGGAACAGGCAGATAGAGCCCAATTTATACAGAAGGCAACAATAACATTTATGACAGAGTTACAAGATACGGTTTTTATTGTGCAAATTTACAATTATAAATTGAAACAGAAGTCAGGTAATCAATACTCATCATATAAGTTTAATAAGAGCCAGAATGTTACATACCAATAACAAAACAGATACAACAAACTCCAGCAGTCTGGGAGACTGCTTTAAAGACAACAGATACTAGTCATTCTTCAGTAAGAAGAAATGCTTTAGAAATATTTCACATCGGTGTTCCATTTTCAATCTGCCAGAAAACCTGGTCTCTAAACTGCAGAAAACCAGCAGATGTTTCTAGTAATACTTCTGATTTTCCAGGAAATCACAGGTCAATAGTTCCTTTCAACTTGAACTTTTTTGCAGATCGCTCACTTGCTCTAAGCTGGAACTTGCTCCCATAGATGTAAGAAATGAATCCATCAGTCTCCAAGCTAAACACATTGTTCAGTTTGGGAACAACTTAAAATGCAAAAGGAAAGAAATTAACAGAAGTGGACTAATGTAAATCCTGCTATGAAGATACTGATGTACCAGGGGCTGTTATTCACATATAGACTTGAGGTTTGTCACATTTCAAGGTTTTAATGTTTTAAGAAGAGAAGAAAAATAACCAGAACTTCTAAATTTTAAACTGGAATTCCTAAAGTTAGTCCTCTTTCAGGAGCTCGCGGTAAGTGTTGCAGGGAATATCTAATATGAATCAGATAAATGAGCCATGTGCATAATCATGTTTGGTTCATTGGAAATGCACTTTTTTTTTAAACGGCTCATTTCTAATGAGATACTGTTTTGGTAAGATATTGGGCCGTTATGTGGTCTGTAAAGACACGGACTTCTGTGAGACTATGCAAAGAGCTAAAAGCACTGATATGAAACAGCGTACTTGGATGTGTATGATGAGTAGTGTGTGTAAGAAATTTCTGATTATTCACATTGTGAAAAGCATTGAAAAAAGTCTTATACCTTTTAATTTGTCCTCTTTAGTGATAATTTTGAAGACATGTTTGAATTCCTGTAGAATGATTCCTGTTATCCCAACGTATGAGGGACACTTGGACTTTGTGACTGAAAAATACAGAAGAACGTACGTGTTAGTTTCAGATGCAGGCAGTCTATTTGATCTTCTACAGTTTTCTTCTACATGATTTTAAAAACTGCTCTGCAATATTCTGAAATCATGCACTTGCAGTAATCGCTGGTAAAACTCGCAGTTAACCTTTGCAACTAACACCAGGATTTCGGTTGAAAAGTAATTAGCATTGGTAAGTAGAGAAAGAATCCATCAACGTATTATCTCAACTATGTGACTCTAGAGTTAATGATACTGAAAGGAATTTAAAAATAAGCACCTGAAATGTAAGAGTGTTTACTGAACTTCAGATGATTTCATAAAAGAAAACAAACAGAATACCTGTAACAATAGCTCCATGGAGATCAGCTTTTAGCAGTTTGCCCTGAATCATATGTGGTTGCCTTGAAGAGGGTGGGATCAGAGAAGAGGAACAGAAAATTATATGGAAAGTTAGATTTACAAGATGTGACCATGACTATTGAAATCATAGCCAAAGCTTACAGAAATGGTACATATCCTTCTCAAGCAGCCATGATGTTTCAAGCAGTAACTCAGTAAACACGGGAATATCTACTAAATTAAAACCACACTGATTTTAAAATCTCTCAACTTACGCGTCCGGTTTCAGTCCATGACATAGATCTCTGATATACTGTTTCCAGAGTTCATGTAGTGGTAGAAAGATTGCGTATCTGCAGTAAAAAGACAAAAAGTATTATACAACAACTTAATTCAAAAACATCTATTGGCCAGTTACTGAAGTAATCCATTTTTACAGAGAGTTAAGATTAACATTTACAAGTTTTATAATCTGCTCTCGTAACAACCTGTGAGGTAACCCACTCAAAACCACAGGGCTGCTTTATAAAAAAAGCACAAGCTAAGTACGCTCCTCTCTTATCAACCCAAACCAGTGACGTGTTTCAGAGGACGTGGCTAATGTCTAAGATGGAAGAGGTTTCTCCTCCTGTATCTCCCCACTTACTTCATGTCAGTGACAGCTGGGGCTTTAATCACTGTGCTTTAGTGTGAGAACCCGATGCACAGCTTTGAGACTCTGCTCACGGACAGTCTGACTTTAAAAACTGAAATCAGAGGTGATTGTATTTGGGTTTCATTTCTGGTTATATTTAGCTATGCTAAAGGAAAGAGAACCAGTAATGCAAAAATGAATTTTCCAGCTATACAGATGGTAATTGTTTTCTTGTGGTGAAATGCCACAAAGTCTCAGACTGAATTTACATACTGAATGGTCAGTATCCGCGTGTATGTGCTGCTGCTTTTACATGCTTTTGATGTGCTTCTCACTTTTACTATGCCAAAAAAATATTTAGGGTCTTACCTTTGCTGGCTGGGTTCAATTTCAAAAAGCCGCATTTCTCGCCTTTGCTTGGCAGTAAAACCTTTTGTTTTCCTCCTTTTTTGCTTTGGCTTTTTTTTGGAATAATGCTCAAGAACTACAGCTTTCCGAGTCAGCATATCCTGGATAGCTTCATCTTTCTTTTTTGGCATACTACGCTTCAGGAAGGCACTTACAAATGCTTTGGCCTCTTCTGATCCTTGAGGCTAAAGATATTTATAAAGATAATTAATTTAATATTTTGAAGTAAGAACGTGCCGCTGACTAGTAGTTTTATCAAGTTGATAAAATCACCGTAGGAACGGGAGGTTTACAGAAAAGCAACAGCAAACGGCAGGTGTTCCCGGGCTGAACCCCCGCGCCCCGGGC
>JMFS01100846.1:0-21054 GCA_000699545.1 Podiceps cristatus | reverse complement strand
GGGGAAAACCTTCCTCCTTTATTGGATGCAGGGGGTGACTAAGGATGAGGAAAAGGCTGAGGTACTTAATGCCTTCTTTGCCTTAGTCTTTAATTACAGGACTAGTTTGCTGGATACCCAGCCCCTTGAGCTGGAAGACAGGGAAGGGGGACAGAATGAGAGCGCCATAATCCAAGAGGAAATGGTTAGTGACCTGCTGCACCACCTAGACATACACAGGTCTATGGGGCCAGATAGGTTACACGCAAGAGTGCTGAGGCAACTGTCAGATGTGATCACCAAACCACTTTTCATAATTCTTCAGCAAACCTGGCTAACAGAGGAGGTCCCAATGGACTGGAGGCTGGCAAATGTGACACAGGGCCAGAAGGGCCAGAAGGGCCAGAAGGAGGATCCAGGGAACTACAGACCTGTCAGTATGACCTCGGTGCACGATTGGTGCCATGACACACAATTTACAGGACAACCAGATGATCAGGCTCAGTCAACATGGATTCATGAAGGGCAGGTCCTGCTTAACGAACATGATCTCCTTATATGACAAGGTGACCCAATTGGTGTCAATGATGGTGGGGTTTTTTTGTTGTTTGTTTTTTGTTGTTTTTTTTTTTTTTTTTTTAAGTGACTAGTAAAAATGCCATCTGTGATATTCTTCTATATGAAAATTCGAGTAGCTCTAGTCATTAGAGCATTTTAAATGCCTATGTTAACCATGCAGTCTTGGCTTTTTTTTTTTGTTTACCAGGAACAATTTTCAAATTGCTTTCAGAAAGATTAAACTGAGATTTTATAAAGATATATGGTTTGCATTATCTCATGGACTTTTTGTTTCAATTAAATGCAATTTGTGTAAAATAGAAGGGTTTGAAATTAGCTATACACCAAAACAATGTAGCAGTGTTTTAGGAAAACACTAGACAGTATATTTTCAGGTTATACATTAACTATTAGAAGGGACAAAATAAAAGACTTATAACAAAATTGTACAGTTACAGTTGCATTCTTCTTGTAGACTCTCTCAGAGTGGTTAACAGAAAGTATTGGTCAAACTGGCAAAAAGTTGTTCCTTTAACACTGTTACTAATTGCCAAACAGTATTTATTACTAGCAATAAATTGGCTAAAACACTCAAAAATCCATTTGTCTAATGGTCTAACAAACCTAGAAATAAATTATAAAAAACCAAAGGCATTATTTCCATTTTAGTAGTTTTTAAGATTAATTTTTAGTAAGAGGAGTACTATATAGAAATTAAAATAGCTGTTCTCATGCTTGGAAAATACAAGAAAATTAGTTACTTTTTTTTAGTCAACACACCCTCAAGCATCTTACAAAAACAAACAAACAAAAAAAAAAACCCAAAACCCCACATCATCTCAATTTTAAAGATAGACACACTTAGTCACAGAAGAAATTAAATCCTCTCTTATGAGTTCCAGTTCATTTCACCGCTTTCCAGATCACGCTTCTCTGGTTTTCTCATCACTAGCTAACATTTGAGATCAAAATGCCACCAAAAAAAAATGACATCTTATTACTCTGATGGTGGCACTTTGTGTGGTTTTATGAGAGCAGCTATACTAATAGGACGATCGGTAGAGGTGGCATGTCCCCCAATCTTCTGCCTCTGATCCATCTGGGTGCTCCATGGACAATGTGCAGATTGCCTGTCCTGGAGTTCTTAGATTCTTTCCTTTACCTGGATTTACTGTCATCATACAGGCTTACGTTTCCTCAATTTTTTTGCTAATGGGTACCAGATAAACATTAGGTACCTCCACATGTCACTCAATGTGAGAAATACGTTCATATATATAAACTGGATAAGGGAGATGATACTATGGTAATGTCAATAAGCTCAATGTATGCAATACTACTGCATGGGAAGGGGAGGCTGCCAGGCTAATACTTACAGTTGTGTCTATGCCAGCAACTCAGCAGAGAGGGGAAACATGCACTGGCATTTGGTGATCTATGTTATTTAGCTGATAGGATGCTCCTTGGACTGGGTTTTGCCTATGACGACCAGGTGGTGTCTGGACATAGTTAACGGGACAGTGAAGAGAAAGGACTGCTCCCAATAGGAAGCATTGACAAGACCATCTTGATTTAAGCAGTGGAGTATTGAGCCTTATGGAGAGCCATAAAATGCCTCTTTCCCCCACAGTCAGGAAACAGACCTTCATCTTTTTTATTGGCTAGTATAAGTGGTGTGTAAAACACCAGTCTTGTGATCTATCCTGGGCCAGCTGGCTGCCTTCTGTCTCTATTCCTCTTAATTCCCTGTTTTCAGTGTTTGATCCATATGGAAACTGAAAAAGCCTTTCTGCCTTAAAAAAGACAGAGACTGGTTAAGACCTTGTTTGTACTTCCTTCCCCGCAGCCGTAGGGGCTCATCATTCTCCTTAGTGAAGTGGAGGAGCTGAGCAGAGCTCCTGCTTCAGGAAGGACAAGGTGCATCTCTGCTTCTTGGGAAAGGAGTGGTAATATATTTTAAAAATAAGATCCACCACCTTTGCCAACTATGAATGGAGATTAGGTTCCTCTAACCTCACATAGAATGCCTACAAGGTATATTTCAACATCTGAGGTAATTGCCAGCATTTCCCCCCAGTGTCAATGGTAGCCCCAGAACCATCAATAGAATTTAGCAATTTAGGTTCACATGAGTGAAAGTAAGCATCTGCTCCAGGGGAGAGGGTTTGTAACTTAGACAGAACATTCATTGCATAGAAAAGGGGTGCTAAGGCGGAAAGCTCAGATGTGGACCACCCCTATATTGTAGCAAGTTTCTGTTGAATGAATAATGTTCAATGAGTTTTAAGCTTGCAAATCAAGCTTTAACATACAAAATCTTTCTTTTACAGAAATAACCATAAAAAGCTACCAAGTAAAATCAACTGGATATTTTGATTCATTTATAAAGACAATGCTGTGAAATCTTAAATAACACCCGGAAGGATTTTTTTACCATTTCCATTTTGACAAATTAAAACATACTATGCAAGTGACCATCTTCAATGGTCTTTTCATGTCATTCATCTGTCAAAATATCTAGAACAGCAATACCAAATTAATTAATTCCACTTTTTGTCCACAAAGTATTTTAGTAAGATAATTGGTGGAGGAAGCAGTACTGAGAGATAAATGTATATTGTCATTCATTCTTTTACTGTCTAAAGCTCAGAATTGCTAAATACCAATCCCAGACAGAGGGTCTGAGTAGGGATATTAAAGCCTAGGCACAGCTCAAATAAAAGAAGATCTGATTCCTTTGAGTACTGAGCTGCAGAAATTCATGGTGATAGCATAGAATCATAGAATGTTTTGGGTTGGAAGGGACCGATAGCGTTCATCTATTCCAACCCCCCGGCAGTGAGCAGGGACACCATTACCTAGACCAGGTTGCTCAGAGCCCCGTCCAGCCTGACCTTGAATGTTTCCAGGGATGGGGCCTCCACCACCTCTCTGGGCAACCCGTTCCAGTGCTTCACCACCCTCATTGTAAAGAATTTTTTTCCTTACATCTAATCTAAACCTACCCTGTTTCAGCTTGAAACCATTACCCCTTGTCCTATCATGAGACACGTAGGGTCGCCTCTTTGTAATTGGACCATGTGTGATGTAGAAAGTCTTTATGAAATTCATGATGGCACAGCTCTTCATGTTCAATCACTAAAGGAAGGTTTGCCTCCGCTTCTCTTCCAGCAAAAGCCACAAGTATGAAGATTTCAAAAGCTCACCTTCTCCTTTATGTCACCTTCCTCCAAATGCATGTTTTTACAGCATTTCAAGAAAATGTAAGTATGAAAGTATAAAAGTTTACCAAAGTAAGCCAAGGCAGCATTTCTCAGTGTAGCAGTAGTCTATTTTTGACATATACAAAAACTTTTGCATCAGTATATTATCTTTTTTTAACCTGTTCTAATTTTAAAAAACAGTGATATATGAGTTTTGTTTCTAACTGCTAGGACGGAAGACAAAATACTAGCTACATGTTCTACATGTGGAGATATTTAATTCCTCATGGTAGAAGTAATTAGGATTATCAGGAAGATACTATATCATTAGGAGCCCAACACATTATTGATTGAAGGCTAGCAGTACTTTTTATTCAGGAAACTTTGTAGTCCCTTTTACAGCCATAGCAATTTATTCCTAATGCTATGCTAGATTAAAGTGCTTCTTTTCTTGCTGTTTTAACTACTACCTTTTAAATACCACAAAGCTCAAGCTTTCTTCTACAGATTTCTTCCTTGTTAAACAGAAGTAACCTTATGATAGAATGTGCGACTCAGAGGAATACCATCAGCACTTACACTTTGGATCATAAAGCTCACCCATCTTCATATGTTGGGTTTTACATTCTTGCTTTATGCTCTGATCTGATGCAGCTCTTGCCTGCTCAGATTTCTTAACTTTTGATTTTAATTTCTATATCTATACCGCAAATAAAAACAGAACTAGTGACTTTATTCTTGTATTTAGATCCACTGGCACATGCAGTCTGCATCCACACTACACAGCACTTCGTCCTCAGCTTCTTTTACCAGCTGGTGCCCCTGTTGTCTACTTTTCTTAAAATGGGCTGAGAAGGAACGCCTTTTTTTCCCCTCACTGGTTTAGAGTGTGTGAAATAACATGGTGCTTTTGAGGATGCAGTTTTAACATGACACAGAAGTTTTGCATTGTATGCACTGTGGTAAAGGGTACAGGAGTTGACAGAGTGCAAAGCCTGCTGGGATGGGGCTGGAGGAAGAGAGAAAGCAAAATCTGTTCAGCCTTGCCTATGCTGTCTGTTGGAACAATTCCTAGAATCTGTTATTCACAGATTAATGCATGGGATTGGCTCAAAAAGTGCAAGCTGGCGTGGGCCAAAACCATTCTATGGAATGCTCTATCAGCAGAGTGTTGTGTCCAGTGCTTTGTCTTGTTCTCATATACTATTTATAGTATAGATGTAGCTATGGTCTAGGACAGTTGGAATTCCCCCTTTTTGTATACTGTACCTCATGTTTAACTTCATCTCAGCCAGTGTAAATTAGGTGCTGTAATATTTGTATAGGTCTGGCATACTCAAATGTATGGGGGGAAAAAAAGAAAGAAAAAATGACTAGTTTCAGACATCCTTTTATCAACCACCTTGTTTTCTTTTTAATTTCCAATAATTAACTCATCTCTGGTAATAAATGTGTGAGATTCACCTGTGTGAGAGGTGATCACTGTTATCTACGAACCACATTGTTTAGGTCATATGCAGAAAAAAATACAAACTTTATGCTTCCCCTGGACATCACAGAATCATAGATTGGTTGAAGCTGGGAGGCATCTCTGTGGATCATCTAGTTCAACCCCCCTGCCTAAGCAAGTGCAGCTAGAGCAAGTGGCTTGGGCCTGTGTACAGTCAGATGTTGAGTATCTTCAAGGATGGAGACTCTACAATCTCTCCGGACAACCTCTGTCAGTGATTGACCTTCACAGTAAAAAAGTTTTTTCTTATATTTAAATAGCATTCCTTGTGTTTCAACTTTTGCCCATTGCCTCTTGTCCTGTCATTGTTAACCTCTGAGAAGAGCCTGGCTCCATCTTTGTTACACCTTCCCTTCAGGTATTTATGAACTTTGCTGAGATCCCTCTGACCCTTCTGTTCTCCAGGCTGGGCAGTCCCAGCTCTCTAAGCCTCATATGTCAGATGCTCCAGCTTCTTCATCATCTTAGTGGCCATTTGCTGTACTTGCTCCAGTAGCTCCGTTTCTCTCTTGTACTGGGGAGCCCAAAACTGGACACAGTACTCTAGGTGTAGCCTCAGCAATGTTGACTAGAGGGGAAGGATCAGCTCCTTTGAGATGCTGACAGTGCTTTTCCTAATGCAGCCCAAGAGGCCGTTGGCTTGCTTTTCCACAAGGGCACATTGCTCACCCATGGTCAATGTGTTGTCCAACAGGACCCAATGTCCTCCTCTGCAGAGCTGCCTTCCAGCCAGTTACCTGCAGCCTGCACTGGTGCCTGGGATTGTTCCTCCCCAGGGGCAGGACTTGGCTTTTCCTTTTGTTGAACTTTGTGAAATGCCTGTTGGCTAATTTCTCCAGACTAATGGCAAAATAGCCATCTGGTTTATCAACCATTCCTCCTGGTTTTGTAGTCTCTGCAGACTCACTGAGGGTACACTCTGTCCCTTTGTCCAAGTCATTAATGTAGTTGTTAACCAATATTGGGCCCAGTACTGACTGCTGTGATATATCACTATGAAATGAAAGATGCTGTGTGTGTCAGATGTTTAAGCTATGAGGAACATTACGTAACTGCGTGCCTGCTTTATAATCGTGCATTTCATTATAAATCCTGCTGATATTTTTTAGTGTTGTTTTAATCATGCCTGGGTTGAATCACAGGCATTTGTCCTTCTAATTGCTAGTCCAATTATCTTTTAATTTTTTCCTCAGCAAAACATTTAGCAGTTTTTTCAACAGCTGTTATTTCCCACAATGGGACATGTGGTCTGAGTCAGGGCCACATTGAAGCCATGTGATGTGAATGTGAAACTAACCAGAATTAAAACATCATGTTTATTAATTGAGAAACACACATCAATGCAAAAATTGCTGGCAAGAGATGGGGACATTTTACAGGGGCACAGACAGGAGTGACTTGACATGTGATTTGCAGAAGTTTACCGGAGACTCTTTAGTCTGCTGACTGTACTGTAATTGAGGTCTAAGAGACCTCTTAATGTCATCAGTGTCCCTGCAATCCCCCAGAGATCAGGTGCCTGCCTGTCACTGTCCGTCTATCACCATGATCTATAGTAAATCCAGACCTCGCATTTCTCAATGGTGAGTACAGATCCATCTGTCTACAGACACCTAGATACATTTGTCTGGAGGACTTATTCAGACTTGTTTCTGTCTTTTATGAAGATCTTGTTTACAAAGTGCCCATATGTTAGTGGAAGATTTAGATGGAGTTGTGAGTGAAACTGCTGCGCCTCCTTATTCCATCTCTAGAAAAAAAAAAAACAGCTATGATTTAATTGGGAAAGACTGTTCTCTCCAGGGAGGGCAGAAGGATAACTCATTTCTGGATCTCGGCTGGTCAGAAAAAGGAAATACAGTAAGTACAATTTTTAAAGAGGAATCATGGCAAAGAGCTTTTTAAGATAAGATGTATACTGCTGCATTTTTTTTCTTTTGAATTTTCATATGAAATTGGTTATGGATCAGGTTGTCTTTGGAAGGGCTTGTTCTGTAGTGCCAAGACCTTGGCAAAAGAGCATGTGACCACAGCAAGGCACACACCTCCCATACAAGTCTGCAGAAGCCCCAGGAGCATTTCCAAGATAGTGGATCTTCATGAGTATCCCAAGTATACCTTAACTCTATTGGGATGATACCTGAATGCGTACTCTCCTTCATCTCCAGTCCTCAGAAAGGACTCTGAAAACATGAGCCAGGGAGATGTCATGCCACAATCCAAACAGAAGCAAGTCTGGAACAAAACAGCTGCACATCAAATGTGTATTTATTTTTTCTCCAGCTTCAGATCAGAGACATTACAGATGGAAAAGTCTTATTAGATCATGTTATCAATCTCCTTGCCAAGTCTGGATTGTTCCCCACTGTTACGGTCCATAATACTTTGCTCAGGCGAGTGGTACCTCCCCACAGTCATTCTCTTACATTCTTCTCAGAGCCACTTTCCCATATTTTGCTCCCCTTTCTGGCTTAGCTACCATCAGACTAGGCAGACATATTCCATCAAGTACTCCTTCAGCAGAAAAGCCAGCTGTTTTAACCATAAGGATCAACATCCCTGTTAATGTGGCAGTAATGAACTTGCTCATACTTTCCTGAAACATCTGTACGATTGGAGATCTATTTTGGTGCTGAACAATGATTTAGTTTGTGGCTGGCCTCATACGTCTGCCACTACTTTTGTTGCCTTCTTAATGATGCCATAATAATTCAGGATTGTGTGATTCATGAAAACATACAATCACAGAATGTTTAAGGTTGTAAGGGACCTCTGGAGGTCATCTGGTCCAAACACCCTACTCCAGCACGGTCAACTACAGTCCTGAAAAACACTTAAAGGCTCAGTTAGATTTGTGAAAAATTTCTTATGAGCTGGAAATTCCTGTATATATTTCCCTCCTTGTCCTGAAATCAAATGTGTTTTTCAAACACTAGTGCAATGAGGAACTATTTCATGTAATCATTGGCTCTCCTCATGAATCAAGTACAGTTAAGTCAGTATGTACAGCGGCAGATGACTATGAAATTCAGCATTCTTCTCAGTTTCATGGTTGGAAACCTTACTGGTCTGAAAGTCCTGGAGTCCTCATTCCCTGGCAGCCAGGATACCAGGGCTGACCCCAAGAATCAGGTAGCAATAAAAAAAAAATAAATTCAGAGTCATGTGGGTCTTAGTATCTAGATCCTGAGGTTCAAAGTTCCAAAAGCCCCTAGGGTTCTGGTTTCACAGACAGAACTGCCTGTGAGTAAGACCACAGCTGACTGAAGTAACAAGAGAAAATCAGGCTGTATTAGCTGATCATAGAGAGCCATATGTGCAAAGTATATGCAGTTTGTTCACTGGGAATCTTTAGATTGTGTCTGCCTCATCTATCCATACAGATCATGTACACACCCATAATGAATTTATCATGTGGATATTTTTGTGCATTTTGTAACTGTGCACAAACAGTTATGTAACTACGAATGTCATAATTTGCAGCCCAGATCTACAGTGTGATTCAAATGATCTTAGGACAGCAACCAGCCACTCTGAAGTGTAAAGTAAAAAAAAAAAAAAAAAAAAAAAACAACAAAAAAACTCCTCTACATTTTATATAAGCAACTAGAGTCAGATGCTACCTATGTGTCTGTGGCTTTGAAATGCCGAGGAACCCAACCAAGCCATTGGTCATGAACTGTCCTTCTGCTATTCAAGAATAGTTCAATGGCAGAGTCTGTTTTAGCTGTTAAAATGCACTGTACAGTCAGTGATGGCACCTTCAGCACAAAGATCCTAGACACAGTGCTGAACGTGGTTTTTTGATCTTTCATTTTCTCCCTATCCAAAATTCCAAGTGAACAAGAGGGATCATGGCAGCAAAAAGAGGGATCATGGCAGCAACAAGAAGGATCATGACAGGGCTCAGCTGGTGACATTTCTGACTCACCTTCTAGTACTGCTGACATACTGCCATCTAATCAAGTTAGTCAAATCAGACTGCGGACTGACTGTTTTGTATTTCTATGCATTTAAAAACCTATCTCAGTAACTGAGTTCCCTGATTGTCTGTTGCATAGAAGTGTTAGTCTACTCGTAGAGTTTCTTTGGAACTCCCTCTAAAATAAAAATTGGCTATCATCAGCTGACAGTTCACTCTGGGTCCTCAGTCCACGGGCACTACTGAGCTGGTGTACAAGGTGTGATCCTCCTGTCCCACGTACAGACATTCAGCGGGCTTTCCATCCTCAGTCGCTCTTACATGATTTTATACCATGCCCCAGGACATTCAGCACCTGCCCCCGTTTCACGACGCATTGTTCTGCTGCGTTGCAACACAAACCACGTTGGTTTTGATACTCTGGACTGAAAAGCACAGACCAAATAATTGCAAGGTTGAGAGAAGGCTTGGATTCACATGCTATGTGGATGAACCAATCCACTGTAAAGGAAGCTGTCTCTGAACAGCATGTCCTTATATAGCATGGCATCCCTGAAGCGGATTCATTCACTTGGGTACAGCTACTAGCTCACAGCATAGTCGGAAAACCTATGGGCTGAGAAAACACAGGTCCTCAGACTTGATAAAAAAACAGCACAAGGCTTCTCAGGCTGTCACACAAGGCCACAAAGAGCCTGGTTAAATATTACTATCTAGTACAGCTTTCAACACAGTATATGTTTGTCCAGCTATTTTTTAACACTTTTCTATCACACTAGACCTTTTTCCTGCTGTTAAACAGGAGAACATCATACAAACACCTGAACCAGGGAACCTGGGAGAGCTTTCTGCCTCCAGATCTGAGGGCATGCTCGTGACACTGTTACTGAAAACTGGTACAAATCCTGGATGTATACCATCATCTCACAAGCCTGGGTTTTCCAACAGAAGGAAACCCAGGTACATGTGCACAAGAACAGTGATGTGCTGTATCAAGTAAGCTTGTGGACAAGGAGGGGACCGGGACTCTGAGAAGACCACAGATCCCACTCACACAGTCAAAATCCTTCTCTACCCATAAAGGCAGGGAAGGAAGGGTCTCATGCGAAACTGAGCTGAGGAAGTTAGGTTACCAGAGCCTGATCTAAGGATAGGTCTGTTCCAGAAGAGATGAAGACATGATGTTTGCTTAATTACAGAGGTACTTTGAGGCATACCATAATGAAGCCAGGCAGGAATACAGCAAAGAAACCGAACATCCTGGTACAATCTTCATATGCAGGAGTAGTTCCAACGTACTGACCGAAAACTCTGGGAGAATATTTTGCCCTAGGGGTTTTTTCTCAGAATAGATTTTTAATCCAGCCTGTTCTCAAAGCTTTTAGATTGCTCATATCACTTTAATTTTTGTTAGTAGTTAGGTTAGACTCAATGAACAAGTTGGTCTCAGCTGAAAATGCACCATATGTGGTGCTACCTGAAACGGCAGTTTTGGGTGATTTGCAGGCCAGCACAAATGTGCTCATGTACACATTCTCCCACACTTTTGATTTCCACAAGGCAGTGGAAGTGCAGCTGCTGGTGTGATCACTCTGAGTGTACTCTGCTTGCAGATCCAGACAGCTTGGACCACAAGAAAGCCTTTGGCACAATAACCTTTGGTAATAAGGCTTTCTGCTGTGCATAAATCTGCACAAGAATTAGTCTCTCTATAGTGAATTCAATCTCCTTTTCAGTAAGCAACACAAACACTACAGTTATCCAAGGGATATTTCATGTTTCTAAATTGGGAATTTGCTTTGTCTCACTTGACTTGAGTGAGTGTTCTTCACCCAAAAAAGGAAGAGACATTGTAATGAACATAAGTCTGAGTGCACAGTATTCCATTATCTCCATTAAAGTCTTCTAAGGCACCTAGTGTCAGGATTAATCTTTAGTATTTAGACTTCATTGCCAAAACATTTAGGCAGTCTAAATTTTTATGTAGCTGTAAAAATATAAAGAAGTTTTAGGGAGTATTTATAATTGGAAATTGTATGAAGAAAGGTAGCCAGAAAATCATAGACACATAATTAATAATAATAAAAAAGCATTGTTTCTGTTGTTGCTGGTAAGGAGTATCATCTTCAGTGTAATAATAATAATAAATCTTCATGGCCTCAAATACTGCTTAAAGGTCACTCATACAACTACTTTATACACACATTACATGAGTAAAAATGACCGTGTCTGCTTCATGCATAGTCCTATCTTGTTAAAGAGGAAAACTATAAAAGATACCACTTGTCTTCTTATTTAAAGGAAATGCTGAACTATTTGTAACATATATGGTCTTCATATTGAGTAAAAGAGTATATGCCACATGCAAAGAGCAAGCAAAAAAGATCTCTGTTGCTCTGGAGAGATAAGTCTAGAAGTTTCTGTTATGCTGTTTGTGGTTTGTTTTTTTGGGTTTTTTTCGGGGTTTTGTTTGTTTGTTTGTTTGTTTGTTTTCTCCCCACTTGGCAGCTGTGCCATAAGGAATACCACTTTCTACAAAGATGTGAAAAAAAAAAAAAAAAAAAACAAGACTGTATATAGAAACTTTAGTCTAAAGCAGATATCATAATGGACCCATTTAGGAAACATGCCATATTGTTCCTTTTCACTATATTATTTATGGATATAAGCATTTTACAAAGAGGAAAAATCTATTCATAACAAAATTCTTAAATTATCATGACCACAGGATTGCAGCCAATATAAAAGGAAGATTTGGCCATTTGGCCTTTCAGGTTATATGTTTTGAAGGGGTGTGGAAGATTTAGGCGTTTAGGTCTCACTGACTTAAATGACAGTCAAGCTCCAAGGCGTGACTGTGCCTTTAAGGATAAATAAAGGAAGAAAAAGACTGCAAACCAGAAGCTTAAATTTGATTAAGATAAAAATATCACTATCATTTTTTTTTTTTTTTCAAGTAGAAGTCCTAAGCACTACCATCTGCAGACAGGAAAAGCATAAGGCTCCTTCTGATGGGACTTTCTTTGCCCTATTTGACTGTTGATCAGTTTACGCCTGACTGTTCACCAGAACATCTCTCCCCTCTCTCAGCTCCTCCCGTCCCTTGCTTTTCACCTCTAAGTGCCACAACGTCCCATTTTCTCCAGCGGAGCCTGATGTCCCAGATCCTCTGTGAGAGAATATAAAGGTAATTTTTTTCTTGAGCACTCTGACAATTCATGTCAAACTAGCTGCAATGATTGTCAATGGAGAGAGTATACTACACTTGTCAGGGGTTCTTCTGGTGGGGAGGATTTTAGAAATGACACTAATTAATTGGATAATACCCAATACATAGACTACAACAAAAATGCAGACACCTGGAGTCTTTTGGTCAGAGTATTTTCGACTACTATCAATTTTCCTGTAAAGAAAATCCACCATAAAAGATGCAATTTCATTCACAAGTTGGATAATTTTAATTTGCATATTTTACAAGCTGCTTAAACTTTTAACCTAGGTAGTAATAATAGGAAGTTTTAAAGTAAGTCACAATGACTTATCTGGACTAGAACTGGGTACAAAGATATCAAAGCTAATACGTTCATAGAACAAGGCTGAAAGTTTCTGCTTCAGTATAAAGGCTGTCATTTTAAATTCTACTACTAAGTGGTTTATTTGTTTAAATAACTGGTGATAATTTCTTATACTTTCACCTTCAGCCAGATATTCTGCATAAATTATATGTGTTAGACCATACCTAGCTAACATATGTGAAATTTCTCTTGTGTTGTATGGAATTTTGATAAAATTAAATATAACATTAAAGGAGCTGATCCACCTACAGAACAGACCAGGGCAGGAGAAAAGGACATTTGGTCAGCAAAGTTGAATAACAAGAAGTAATTTAAATATATTACATCAGATATTCTGCTGCACTGAGAGTTGTAATTCCGTTTTTTTTTTTTTTTCCAAAAAAACTGCACCCTTTGCTGCAAATATAATTCATTTCCTGCATGACAATGAAGCCATTTCTCCAAGACACAGGACAGTAGTGTTGAACAAGGTGTCTGTCTATATTTTGTTATTAATGGCCCGCTCTTGAGTCTCTATTCCGCATATTAACTTTTATAGTTCTCATTTATAGTCACTCATCTTATCCATCTTGAGAAAACACCTCTTAAAAGTCAATTGGCCTCTGAGATTTTGCAATACAGCATGAATATGTTAAAAGAGATAATAGTGCAATGTAATGTTTTGTTGTATTTTTTCTGTCTGTTCTGTGTTGTACGGTTCACTAAGTCATAACAATTGCCTACTGAGAAATGTTATTTTGTTTATATGTTCATTATTTACATTTAATTTCATTTTTCCTGTTTGTTGCCATTTCATACCAATAACATCCTTCCCTGATCAGGAATTTAATTTTTAATCTTAAAGTGCTTAAAAATATTTTTTTTTTTACCCCTTGAGTTTCTATTTTCTTCTCAAACTAAGCAATGACAAAACCCATTTATTTTCAATATTCCTTATGAGCTTCATTTCTAAGTTCAGTAACTGAAGAGCAAAGTCTTTAGTCTCATTATTTGGATAGTGGCAAGTTACACTATTGATAAATGAAATAAAAAGATGTAAAAAATAAGCTGAATAAGCTAACACTTCCACAGAGAAAAATAAAGGGAACAACACAAGTATAAATTATTCCTGTGCTTAGAAAAAACAGAAGGTGCAATAAGGCAGCAACTTGACTTGCATATAAGCTCTTCATTCCTCTTCAGCACAAGAAGCAAACACAGACAGTGGAAACAAGTTGAAATTACTAACAAGTACAAAAAAACAATCCAACCATGCCGGGTGGATGTCAGAAAAGCTAAGGCAAAAACCCTAAATGATAGTAACACCATGAGAATACCAGGATGCAATTTCTGAGTTCCTGAGCAGTGAACAGTGATGGAACTGTTGGTCCACAGCCACACTGAAAGGGAAAACTGCCAGCCAAACCAATGCTTTTTGTAATCCTTTGCAACAGTGTTCCCTGGGTAAATCAGATTTGTTGCTATCAAAATTAACTCGAGTTCACAAGGAGCAAAGGTCTAGAGTAGAATACTAGAAAAAATACTCCAAGAATTGAAGGTCTTCAGATTGGTTGGACCTGGTGAATTTCATTCTAGGTGATAAAAGAAAGTAATATAACCTCAGAAGAAAAAAAGATTATCTGCAATAATTTTTGGAGAAAGGTGAAACACAAGAAAACTGGGAGAAGTGTTTTTAAAAGGGAGAAAACAGAAAATGGGAATTTTCAGTCCGATTGATTAGATAGAATTCAGTACAATCCTCGAAAAGGACTTCAGTGCTGGAAAAGTTCTAGAGGAAGCACTCTTTTAACACATTGTAAATGACAAAGAGAACCGTAACTGAGAACATGGTCAATTACAACTCATGCTAAAAAAATGTGGTTTTCCTCTAGGTAACAGACTTTCTGGATACAAGGAGAGGGCCACAATAAAAATAGCATTCCCACTAGTCTCTTCTAAGCTCTCTAAATGTTCCTAAAACAATTTGCCTGTGTTACATATATAGTGGACAAAAAGAAAATGCAAGGTGGTGTGCTATGTAGGAAAAGTTTTTATTGACGTGCCTTTGAAATAATCTGCACTGAATCACTCTCATGCACTGAATCACTCTCAGACTTAGTGTTTTGCTTCCATGAGTAGGTATTATACAGGCAGTTTACAAATCATTTGAAAATATATTCATAGAATCATAGCATGGTCTGGGTTGGAAGGGACCCCAAGGATCATAGAGTTCCAACCCCCCTGTCACAGGCAGGGACACCAGCCTCCAGGCGTGGATCTACACAAGGTTGCCCAGGGCCCCATCCATGTTGTCAAAGGCTAGTCTTAGCACGCACCCATTAGATCATAAACAGCCCTAGTGCAGGCCAAATATCTTATTCTAAACCAAAAGCTCACCCAAATGTTATATTTATCCAACTGCCTATTAGTTTACAGAAGTTGGTTGTAAATTTCACCAAGTACAATATTTCTTACACGTTTTCTGTCACTTTTACTTCTCAGCTGAGAAAAAGCTAAATAGAACACCTCAAAGCAGTCAAGTATTTTGTCTTTTGGCACTGCCAAAAATTCAAAGGGGAAGAAGAAAAATTCAAGCTTCAAAAATGCTATAGAATTTTCTATTTCAGTTTGCCACTGAAAAAGGAGAATGAACTCTTGATGGTTTTCTGGCACTCTGGCCCAGACACTGATGGTGGTGGGCAGGAGGGAAACCTATTTCATGTTGTAAAGGATGATGTTCTTCCATAAGGAGAGGTCAATTGGACATTGCTGGTGGACATTTCTGCCAAGTAAGTCTCGTTTGTTGGGTTTTTTTTTTTTTTTTTATTTTAGCTTTTTCAAAGGAGATCACTTTGTTAGAGGTTATCTGAAGCTCCAGTGGCTCCATTTACATGAATTCTGGTAATTTCTCAGGAACTGACTGAAGCTGGGACTGTCCCCTTCTGTAGCCAGGAAGCCTGGTGTTATTTCAGTCATGCTCTCCGTACAGCCATTACTCAGGCGTTCAGCAATTCAGCATTCACACAGATGCAGTCAAGCAAAGCTGACGCAAATTGTTATGCAAACAATATTATTGCTGAATTTAGCTGTAGCAGAAGATTTATAGCTTCACATAATCCCATAAATCTTTCATAGAGCCTGGAGTTTCTCAGATACAAAGAAGAGATTTCAATGCAACATTTGCAGAGCCGTAAGAGACAATAAGGGAGCTGATAAATACTTGAGCAGAGTCTTCCTGCAGCCTGCAGTGGTCATCTGCTTTCTCCCGCTAGACCATATAACTTTGGAGGTACCAACCCAAAGACTGGACTAGCAGTGCCTTTCAGATTGCACAGCTTGCTGGCCCAGCACACGCAACAGCAGGTCCACGTCCAGCTCAAAACACAGGTTACATGTTAGGTCTCTCGAAGGGCAAATGGAACCATTCTGAGTCCTCTTGGTCTGGACAGGGTTCTGCTTTGCCCACAGGGGCCAGCATCTTAACTTCTCATCCCAGAGCCAGGAATTGGACTTTTAGGCATTGTGGTATCAAATACAACAGCAATTTGTCCAGTTTTGGCTACCAATGTATTTCTCAAATCACTTGACAATTCATTGGATGAAGAGGAGGGAAATGTTTTAAAAGTCAATGTCCAGCTTATAGAATAAAATCTGAAGTGATGTTGTGGTGATAAGGAAAATGAAAGCAGGAAAGAAAAGAAATATGTCTGTAACTGGAATTTCCTTCCTACTAATGTGGACATTGTCTAGTTGATGTGGGCCCCATCAGGCTAAACTTTCTTAACTGAAACTGTAGTGACTATAAAGAAAGCACAGAGTGCAGCAAGGATGCAAAAAAGACTTTGAAGCAAAACTAGCTGTCTTCTAAAGAAAGAAAGAGAAATCTCAGGTGATCTATTCTAATAGTGAGAAGAATGGCTCTGTCTCATTAATGCCATACAGGAGAGTGTTGAGATATAAAAAGCTTCATGAGTCATTTGACCTGCTGCTGCAGATTCTTCACTAACCTTGTGATCTCTTGTCTCCGCGTATTTGTAGTCACATCAGCTAATCTGTGCATTTCTGATTTGATCTTAACATTTCAAAAGACCAAAATTAATGAAGCTACAATGGCATTTAGTGGAAAAGGGGAAATTTATTTAGATGAATAACAAATACAGTAAACCAAACCCTGTTGTTTTATATTGATTAATCCTGTATATAAATCCGTATCAAGCTCACACAATAATTTTGATTCAAAATCACAGAATGGTAGGGGTTGGAAGGGACCTCCAGAGATCATCATGGAGGAAATGTTTATTTCAGCATTTTCAGATTTTTCCAGTTTATGTCTTAAAATGACATTACAGAACAAAAAGTGACAAAAGAGAAGGACCTGGGAGTGATGGTGGATAGTCGGCTGACTATGAGCCAGCAGTGTGCTCAGGTGGCCAAGAAGGCCAACGGCATCCTGGCTTGTATCAAAAACAGTGTGGCCAGCAGGGCTAGGGAGGTGATCGTCCCCCTGTACTCGGCTCTGGTGAGGCCGCACCTCGAGTACTGTGTTCAGTTTTGGGCCCCTCGCTATAAGAAGGACATGGAGGTGCTTGAGCGTGTCCAGAGAGGGGCGACGAAGCTGGTGAGGGGCCTGGAGAACAGGTCCTACGAGGAGCGGCTGAGGGAGCTGGGCTTGTTCAGCCTGGAGAAGAGGAGGCTCAGGGGCGACCTTATCGCTCTCTACAGGTACCTTAAAGGAGGCTGTAGTGAGGTGGGGGTTGGCCTGTTTTCCCACGTGCCTGGTGACAGGACGAGGGGGAATGGGCTTAAGTTGCGCCAGGGGAGTTTTAGGTTAGATGTTAGGAAGAACTTCTTTACTGAAAGGGTTGTTAGACATTGGAACAGGCTGCCCAGGGAGGTGGTGGAGTCACCATCCCTGGAGGTCTTTAAAAGACGTTTAGATGTAGAGCTTAGGGATATGGTTTAGTGGGGACTGTTAGTGTTAGGTTAGAGGTTGGACTTGATGATCTTGAGGTCTCTTCCAACCTAGAAAATCCTGTGATCCTGTGAAAATTTGATTAAATAATATCTGAAAATGATGAAGGGTTTTCTTATCAAATATTTTTAGATTAATCTGGACATGATATTTTTAATTTTTATATGAAAAAAAGAAAATAAAATTATCTCCATTTTTACATTGATTCATTCCTCAATCATTTTTCAGCACAATTTATTACCCAAAAGTTAACCATTAGCCCAGCCTTAAGTACATCTTCATAGTACCATATGAAAAGCCACTCAGTTGCACAAGCTGATACAGGACCTGACTGCTATAATAACATATTATAATAATTGTTTATCCAGTAGTTATTGGGGAAAAAAATCAAGTTAGATTATAATATGACTACAAGTACTGTTTTATGTGTTTTAGTCAATCATTTGCCCACCAAAAATACTTTGGAGGTCCCATCACAGTCTAATTAGACACTTCACCTACAGAATGACCAAATTTCTGGACACAGAGATGTTTAAACACATTTTAATTACATTGACCTCAGCTCAGCACCAGAGGTTTCAGAGATCCTTTACAATCTCGTAAAATTTACACAGTTGGCAAAAATAATTATGTTTCATTATCATTTCACTAAAGAAGGACACAATACTTTTCCATGTGAAATGATCTGCCAAAAAATGTTTAACTAATGATTAATAAAATCATGTGGTTGCATTTTCCAGAAACCTTAATAAATCAAGATTTATAATTCAAAATGTAAGTCTAGATTGAAAAATTAAAAGTCACAAGGGTAGATAAATATCCTTACCTTTCATAAGATAATATTTTTACAAATAATATCACAGTCCCCATGTCTAAGTAGAAAGGAAATCAATCCTTTCCCGTTTAAAGAGGTAAAAATAGCATTTACCCTTTCCAAAACACCAACGAAAGCAAATGAACTAATGGTACTGTAACGCACATTTGCATTACTGGCGCGGTCTGCCAGCCTTTACTAAAACATTAACAATGTAACTCAGAAATCTCAATGCTAGCTAAAGTTTGCCAGTATCACCGAACTCCTGATCAACAACTGGGTTTTAAAGATGGTCAAAAGATGCCTCAGTCTTGGCAAAGTAACTATCTATCTCACAGCTGACTCTGCCTACGATACAGGAACGTCATGTTCCTTCTAAACCCCCAAAAGGACAAACACATCTGAGACGATGTGACGCATCAGACTGAATTCCTCCTGAAATACGCTGGCGACTGCAGCAATAGGCATCACCAGCAGGTCAAGGGAGGTGATGCCTCTCTACGCGGCACCAGTGAGACACATCTGAAGTGTTGCGTATAGTCCTGGGCTTCCCAATGCTGGAGATTGTCCAGCAAATGGTCATGAAGATGATTAAGGGACTGGAGCATATATCATATGAGGAAAGGCTGAGAGAGCTGGGGCTGTTCAACCTGGAGAAGAGAGGCTTCCTACCAAGGAGGAAGTTCGCTCCCGTTTACTCTGGGTGTCATGCGGTGACAACTTAAGAAAAAAAAAACAGTGCATTTAGAGAGAGTTCAGATGTCTCAAGGTGTCACACATGGTTCTGTGTGACCTTACCAGGATTGCCAGTCCACTGCAACACTGCTGTATAACTTCATGGACAATAAAAGCATTCATTTAGTCTTTCTGTCAGACAAAAGCACTGCTAGTCTTCAACAAGTCTAGTGAAACAGCAAGCTTTTTACCTTTTTTCCGGACTATCGCCCATAATTCTGTCAGTTACATTTGACGAGTCCACCAATTGAGAATCTCCCCCTTTACTTTTAGTCTCTTTCACCTACATTATAGTGAGGTTCAGAGCTACTAATTTTAACTCCATGTAAGAATGAAGTCAGAAGCTTTTTCTGCTGGCATTCTTTTTCAAAAAATCTCCAGACAACCCATTGCATAGAAGGGAGCTCTGTTCTTTCTCAGAAATCAAGTATAGTTTCTTTACAAATCTGTAGGCAGGGCTACAATTTCTTGGAGTGCATCACTGAAAGCACTCTCAGAGAGGTAACAGTTTGTATCTGGCAGATCACTGACATATACATGCACCAGCACTGACATACATGCACCACACAAACACAGCATGCTGGGACTGGCTTTAGACATTAACAAGATACCTTTTTTCTCTTCATGTTAGCTTTCTTATAGTTTCAAAACATAACTTATTAACATTTTATTTAAACATGAATATACATCATTAACATAGAGGAATTAGCTCTTCTCTTGCCATTTACCAAAGAAATGTTATTAATAAGCTTGTCGAAGTTACTTAACTGGAGGGGGGGAAATCTGATCCTAGATACATCAGGGTAAAAGTAAAAGGGCTTCAGGACATTAAGGAAGTTTTTCTGTGGAACTGAGAGAATTTGGCTTACTTATTCTGCTTTACAGTGTGCTGATAACTTTCACACAGTAAAATACCCATTTAACCACTAGGCCAAATAGCTTCCTATCCTGGCTGAAATCCAGGTAAAGGCTCATGCATCTGACATGACACTTAAATGGAATTTAGCTTCATAAATCCTAAGTTGTGATCCAGAAAACCCCGTTTCAACAGTCAGATCGCTTAAAGCTAAAAGCATGCAGGTTCTGTATGTAATTTACTCTTCTGCTTTGAAGTTCTCCAGGTATCTGTGTTCATATTCCCAGAAACACTTCAGAGTTGAGTAAACTAACACCTACCTTATCATTAATTTGAAATCCACATGTTTATCTCTCTAACCTGACTGATCTGATCTGTTAGGTCTGATAAGTATGAATGTGTTTTGGCTAGAACATGTTAAGGTGGAATAGTGATTTTTTTTTTTCTTTTAAAGACTGTAGAAGCAGGCAAGGAAGTCTATGACAGAGGCAGCCATCTCTTACCTAGCAACCTACTCTCAGCAAGGAAAGAAAAGACCTGGATTTTGCCTCAGTCTGAAGAGTTTTATATCAGTATCTATCTACTGTGATATTTACTTCGATAGTGACGTACTCAGCACCTCTCCTGTTGAAGCTTTACCACCACAGAGTAAAGCCCACAGGGCACTAAAAAGAGAGAGAGCAAGAGAAAATACTCTGAGCCATGGGAGGAACACCTCCTGAGAGTGGGGAGCCCTGTACACGGATCCCTGCTACCAAGACCATTTTGTACATATTTCATTCATATTCAGCAAAGTTCAGATGAAATAAAGGAGTGATTCTAGAAAGTCTTCACTTCCCAGCTGAATGTGGTGCTGATCTACACAGTCTTGCTCCTCCTCAAACTCATCATCTAGCACAGCAGCTCCTCAAGCCTTTGCTGCCAAATATTAAGTTTTAAAAGGGCGGGGGG